>JACXGM010006408.1:0-27257 GCA_016801145.1 Umbra pygmaea | reverse complement strand
ATTTCACAAGAACACAAGTACAGACAAGAACACAGATTGAGAAAGGCCCAGAGTATACTGATATATGGTCTGACAGTATTTTATATTTTACAGCAATAGCAGGTGATTGCGTCAGCTCCATGAGTTTACCTCACAGCATCGCAGGGCAGGTAGCTACTTTGTTCGTTAGTTAGCTTATTAGCTTTGTCTGTTTGTGAGTCTTGTTTAGGATATTTTATGTGTCCTTGCAGCATTGTCTACTGAAACATATTTCTTCAGTATTAGATTGCGCATCTCTCAGTACCTCGAAGCCACAAAAATAACGACCCACCGCTATCATTGAGCAGTTAATCACATTCTCGTTCTGTGTTTGATTAGCACAAGTGTAGTGTAGAGCCATGTATTACTTTTGAACAATTATTCTACCGACTAAAGAGCCAGGCTTCGTGGAGTTACTTCTATTCAGTAGTTTGTTTGAACTGCTCTTTGCGATTCTACAGCAGACTTAATTAAGCACAGTCTATCGTGCGCACATAAAAAACCTGCAGGCAAAATAGAAAATAAGATATGTTTAGAAGTGTTAATTTGTTTACTATAATAAATATAAATAAATTATAATTGAAACACATTGCTGTCTAATCAAATTCAAACATTTAAACAAACTATGTGTGCTGGTCACCATCTACAAAGTCAGAAAATGCATTCCAACGCAAGAGACGCCTTACATCTGTCGCTCCCGACGTCAGAAGTTTTTCACTGTTTTTCAAAATCAAAAAATGCTAATTTCCAAAAGTCATTGAGTAATCGTTTTTTTTAAATAATCATGATTTCAATATTGACAAAAATAATCATGATTATGATTTTTTCCATAATCAAGCAGCCCTACTGTATTACATAGCTAACATTTTGAGCCTAACAAAGGTGAATACTTCCAATATACAGGTGATTAGGGCGGGACCGGGCTTGGTGACAGACTAGTGTTCTTTCAGCGACACTATCTTATGCTGGCGACACTTCAGATTACGTCATATAGGTCGGTATAATGAGAAAACCTTCAAAATAAAAGCCCGAAGGTCAATGCATATCAAAGTGCATAACACTTTAATTAGTTAGTGAACTCTATACAAAGGCCAGTTTTACGTTGTTTTAAGCATGTATAAAGTTTGATTTATGTGAAAAAATAAAAATATTAAAAAAAGGTTATAACAACAATGGTTGTGCCTACATTATACATACCATGCTTGCATATGCAGATTTTGCTCTGTAACAACTAAACTATCGGTTGGGCCAAAACATGCTCTATGAATAACTGTTCAGTAGGATGTACTATATTCAAATATAGTCTCAAATACCAGGGCACTTGATGCTGTATGGCCAAGAAACACTAAATCAGGGATCCTAGTCACTCTCCCATTCAATTCACTGTAAGACATAATTTAATATGCAGATTTTGCTTTATAAGAACTAAACTATCGCTTGGGCCAAAACGTGCTCTATGGATAACTGCTCAGTAGGTTGTATTTTATCCAAATATAGTCTCAAATCCAGAGCGGACATGGAGTGGTAGACTGTTCCAGAGTTTGGGAGCATTGGCAGAAAAAGCACTGTCCCCAAAAGTCCACAACCTGGTGCGGAAGGTGGCCAGCAGGTCCTTGTCAGAGGACCGCAGAGAACGTGACTGAGTTTAGGGGTGGAGGAGATCGGTGAGGTATTTTGGTGAGAGTCCATGAAGAGATTTGTAGGTAAGCAGAAGGATCATGTAAGTAATACGTGACTTGACTGGCAGCCAGTGGAGCTGTTGGAGGATGGGAGTGATATGCTCCCAGGGCTTTGTGTGGGTTAGAACCCTGGCAGCAGAGTTCTGGACATACTGGAGTCTGCTAAGGGCCTTGGTGGGCAGTCCAGACAAGACCCCATTACAGTAATCCAGACGGGATTTGATGAAGGCATGGATAAGTGTCTCAGTTACTGAATGTGTTAGTGAAGGCCGGAGTCGTGAGATGTTTCTGAGGTGGTAAAAGGCAGATTTGGTGATGTTGTTGATGTGGGTCCGGAAGGAGAGAGTGGAGTCCATAATGACACCCAGGTTGTGCACCTCAGAAGATAGAGAAATGGAGCAGCCATCCACAACCAGAGCCAGGTCTCCAACTTTCCTGAGCAGTGGTGCAGGGGCCACCACCATGAGTTCTGTCTTATTACTGTTGATTTTGAGTAGGTTTTTTGTCATCCATGATTTGAGTTCCTGGAGGCAGGTGACAAGTTGTGTAGGTGGGAGCTGGAATGATGGGTATTTGCTGATATAGAGTTGAGTATCATCAGTGTAGCAGTGGAAGTTGAGTCCATGTTTATGGATAATGTGACCTAGGGGTAGTATGTAAACGGTAAAAAGTAGAGGACCAAGCACAGAACCCTGGGGCACACCATGTTTGGCGGGTGCTGGATCAGAGTTGGAGTCATTTAGGGTGATGAATAGTTTCCGGTCTGTGAGGTAGGACCGGAACCAGGACAGTGCTGTGCCACTGAGGTTGATGAGCTCAGAGAGGCGGTGGAGTTAGCGAGCAACCTAGTGGTATGGTAAGAATTGAGTGTACTGGTAGGGACGCTGTTGACTGTGAGGACAGAGTTAACTGTGGAGTTAAAAGTACTGAAACTGGCTTAAAAAAGAACATTATGACTCAACAGATGACACTTATCAATAATGCTGTGAAACCACTGAATTTGACAGATAGATTATATGGGGGTAGTCGTGGTGACAGGGAACACCAGAAAGATGAGTTTCATCAAAGAAAAAGTAGAAATATGCAAGTTGCCATCTACAAAGCCCATTTTTACTAAACAGAGTGTTAAAAATGTTAACAGATAGTCAGGAGGAGAAATGCATGAGAAAGTAGATATGGTTACGATAATGTCACACAGTTAAGAGAACCAAAAAATTGTTGTGTTTCTGTAAATCACCAAATAAGAGCGAACAGCCAATGCAAGTATGTGATTACTGTGCAAATTGGTATCACTTTTATTGTGTAGGTGTATCTCCAGACAAGCATATGAAAGTTGAAACAAATACTTATGCATGCAATGAAAGCTCAAGTTTATTCCAAGTAAACACAAGAAAAAACATTTTTTTTTAATTGTGCAAATCCAATGGATCAAAAAAGTTGTGACAGACAGGTAAAAGACCAAATTGTACAAACAGCAAATTGTGAAAAGGAAGATATTTCTGATTTCCTTAATCCTAACGAGAAATAAAATAAGGTTTTGTCAAGAGAAAATAAGCATCCATCTCAAAATTCTGGAGCTGCTAACAATGACGAAACACAGTTCACACATCTGACTCTGGCATGATTTGACAAAAAACAATGCTGCATCTTGGGATGCCACTGAAGAAACCATGAGGCAGTATTTGAGATGATGCTGGAAAATAGTGAAAGGAGAGGCTACCTCCACAGATTTAGATTTCTGTATCATATGAGCATGTAAAAGTCATTTGATGTGACAAGCTAGTGAACTTCAGTTTACTACTGAATTCCACAAGTCTTGCAGACATTTGTGACATTCTTGTTGACATCTGCATAGTTCTTGGTAGCAGAAATAATTCCTCATTAGTAAGATGCTCGATTGACAAAATCAAGAAACAAATCCAAACATTAGGTATTAGAAATGAGCCAGATGATCCAGACAATTCCTTTAATGAACCCCAGTTCGCTAGCAGAGGAATCTGACAGAAATATATTTAGTGAAAAGGCCACGTCTTCCAAATCTCCTTTCGTTGAATGCTTTGTGAAAATATGTGAACTAACATTTGAGCGCATTTATCTTGGCAACTGCACTGAGAGGAACCTATACTGTTTACAGACCCTTTTAGAGAAACTTTTTAAAAACTTTCTTCCAGTCATTCCTATTTGGTCTGACCTACTTACTTAGAGACTTAGAGATTTTCATCAACATATTCAAAATTACTGCCAAGCAACAAAATCTTAGCTATTAGTGAAGTAACCATCAAAAACACAAAACATTTGTATTTAGGTGCAAAAAAACAATGTGTTGATGAATGTATTGCTAAACTGCATACATTGTACATGTCATACCAAAGAGACATTTGTCAAAAAAAATCAATCAAATCAAAAGAAGAAGACAAGACATTGACCCACAGACTGAAGAAAGTTGGAATAAAAGACTGAAAGTACCAAAACATCTTAGAAGGTCTTTTCAAATGCCACCCAATGTTAATTCTAAAATTGTTTCTCTGAATAAAAAGGTAAAAAGAAGTATGACAGAAGGGTTTAATGAATCTGTTTTCCTTGACACCACACCTGAGCAACATTCCCACAGGGGCATGATGACAACCATATGTAAATTATCCAATAACAGGCAAAACTGTTGGCTGAATTCAACACTACAGTTTTTCCTGCATCTCCAGATGCTAAAGTAATGCAGACAGCAATGCTGCATCCAGGGACCACTTTCCTGCCCAAAGAGATGAGTCGGGATTTAGCTAAGATACATAAAGAATTTCCACCTTTGTCTCCAAATAGACAAAATATTATCCATAGTCCATGTTTTGGCCCAAGCGATAGCTTCGATTTTATAAAGCAGAATCTGTATTTAAAACTATGTCTTACAGTGAATTGAATGGGAGTGACGAGGGTCCCTGATTTAGTGTTTCTTGACCATACAGCATCAAGCGCCCTGGGATTTGAGATTATATTTGGATAGAGTACATCCTACTGAACAGTTATCCATAGAGCATGTTTTGGCCCAAGCGATAGTTTAGTTTATATAAAGCAAAATCTGCATGTTAAATTATGTCTTACAGTGAATTGAATGGGAGAGTGACGAGGGTCCCTGATTTAGTGTTTCTTGGCCATACAGCATCAAGTGCCCTGGGATTTGAGACTATATTTGGATAAAATACATCCTACTGAACAGTTATCCATAGTCCATGTTTTGGCCCAACCGATAGTTTAGTTTTTATGAGACAATATTTAATAAAGTTTTGTGTACAGCATCTTTCACAATTGTTATTAAAAACATATTACGTTTTTTTTCCCATCAAACTATTTTAATAGTTCGTAATTATAAATCTATGGCAGCCCACGTTCAGTTCACATCTTGAGGATCAGTCGGAAGTTTCCCTGAGCTTGTGAGGTAAACATTTGTGTCTTAATTGTATGCTTTGTAGATGAAAAAGAACTGTTATCATTCACATATAGTAACTTAGACAACATTTATCCAGGTAGACAAGTCATGTAACAATTATCGTTGCAGTACATGCCTTGTCTAATGGTATCTGTGCTATAGATTTATTATGGGATTTTCTTTGTAGTTGGGTCAAAACTACTACCAACCTTAATCAGAATTCTGAATCATAAAAGCAAAAACAACACTGTAGTTTAAAACAACAGAGCATATAATATATGTAAAAATACTGATTTTAGCTCTATATGGTAAGCAGTACACCTAAAAAGAAACCAACATAGAAAGTCAAAGACATGATTAATGTAAAAAAATAGCTTAGTAGGGGTTTGTTTATTTGATTGTATGATGTTGATAAATTGAAACCATTTGTGATTGATGTTTGTCAAAATAAATATTTTTCTAATGCATACATTGCTTGTTTACCTTATTCCATTTATCATATGTACCGGTACAATAGAAAACCTTGGTGTTTCAGTACTCTCGTAGCACATTGTTGCCTTCGGACAACAAACCAATGTCTTATTGGGGAGGGGGGGGGGTTTATGATCAATATGTTATCAGTGACCCCCAAGCTCCCAGAAAATGGGGTTGAATGTCCCCCCCAAAATAAAAATGGATGCCATAGAGGGTTAGTTTGATTTCATATATTTTATTTACATGCCATTTATTACAGTGCACACATGAACAATGTCTGTATTACAGTTCCCACATAAACAATGACTGTAGATCTGGCTACTTTGATTTTTTTTAAACGTCAGTGTTAAATCAACACCCTGAAGTGTTAAATTAACACTTCAGTGTGTATGTAGGTCCACTGGACCTATATAAACACAGAGAGTGTTCATTTACACTACCGTTTTTGCTGTGTAGCCCTTGAGGCGGCGCCACACTACATTGAAAAGTACTGGGGCAAATGCCAGCTCACCACACATTTGCCAGTGGCTCTAATACTTGTGCCCACTGCTCTTTCCATCTACTTTTGTTCTGTATGTACACAGGTTATGCACTCAGAGGTTGAATGAGCCTCCTCTAAAGCCATGGGTCATTGTGAGTAGCCCTGGGAAGGTGGAGTGTATCCATTGTACCTGCATGGCAGGGAGAATTGAGACCTGTACTCATATAGATGCTCTCTGGTTTAAGATGGAGGCAACAGTTCAAATTCGTGGCACAAAGACGGTCACTGATGTGCCAGCATACTGGGTTTTCCCCAGTAAGATCCATCCAGAAGTGGGATATAGGATCAACTACACCTCCTCAGTTGCACAAAGGAAGACATTAGAACAGCAAATAAATACCCCCATATCCCTCTTCTTCTGCATCTCCTTGGACTCCATCTCTCTCATCTTCGTTCATGTTGTTTTGTTCATTTTGGCCTCTCTCAGATTCTCTCAAATTATGTCTATGTTGTCTGTGCCCATGCCGATCTGATACTGTGGCTGTGCATTCCGGGTTAGCCCTGGTGCAGGTTTGGAGCCCAGTCTGGATGAGACTTGTCCATCTCATATGCTGGTTCTCAAAGTATACATATTGAAACAAATTATTGGCAAACAATAGTGGGTGCTCGTTTTAAGTCATTGCAATAATCATTGTTAATTCATTATAAAGCTAGTGAATTGTAACCAAATGCAATTGAATTGTGTGTAAAGAAACATTAACATTAACAAATACGTTGTACACACAATTTGATTGAATGTATTTTCAGTGTCTCACGTTTCAGTTCCAATTGAACTCATGTGGCAAACATACTTACAAGTTTTATAAAGAATTTCTCGTGCTTTGTTTTGATCACATTCATTGATTCAGCGCACTTTATTTGAACTAGCCCAACTTAGCTTGGTCCCTTTGCCGCAGTTGACAGAATAGTGCTAAGTTACAAAATGCAGAGGAACCTATGACTACTCCTCTCGGGAAAACAACACAACGAGAACACAATCATTTGCTAAGTGAAGTACACTTACAGTACCTGAATGAAAATGCCTGGAACACTTTCAATGAACTTGGGATGTCTGCAAAGAGTATGTCCGTGCATCTTCGGATATCCAGGCCATCCGTCTTCGCTTGGATACATCGGACACATAACTTCATTCTGTTTCCAGGCCGGAAAACAATAAAAATAAAGTCTGTTGTCTATTTTTAAGCCCTGTCGAACGTGTGAACCGACATTACATTCAACAACACAACAGGTTCTTCATTTACTAACATATCCTCGGCGTGTTACAACAATGACAGTAAACAAAACAAGTGGCCTCACAAAATTGCGATTTTTCCCATCAGCCAGCCGTGACGTCACGCCCCCAAGCTCTATAGATCTCAACAGTCCCGCCCCTCGTCGGAGAGAGCTTGGGTTCCGGAAGCATTTATCCCATTCAAATCTGCATATAAAGAGTTTTAGACCATGCCTTAGGCTAACCAGCATAAACATATAAAATATAATTTAGAGTGAAAAAATCGACCGCAAATCCGAAAAAAGTCAAAGGTACAAGACTGTGTACATATTTTTTATTCTGAGCAAAGGAACTACTCATCCCATAAAACATTGCAAGTGTTATCTTTCCGCCTTTACATTACTTTAAATTACCTAACTTTAGCTACCTTCACTTACCCAATGTCATCCTTGAAATATGATATAATCTACAGCTCAGTAAACGTATTTACAGTTCTCTAACTATCCATAATGTTTGCTACGACACAGGCTTATACCCGAATTGTCAATGGAGAAAATGTTTTGTATTCTTACTTCCGGAGTCGGCTGTGGGCGGGACTGTTGAGGTCTATGTAGTGTCGCTGAAAGAACGGTAATTGGTGACAGGGGTAGTATTTCATGACGCCATTCCCTGACCCAATCTCCGGACCACAGACCCATTACAATGCAGGCCTGTGGTGGAGGTACAGCCTGATGATGACTGCAGCTAGTGCACTTAGACCAATCTAGTGGCAGAGCTGCATGGGACAGAATTGTGGAACACCATTTTTGATTTTTGTTTTGAAAAAACAAACAAAAAAATGCATTAAATTAATAACTAAAGACAAGACATTATGCTTAGCTCCTTGAGTTTAATTTTAATTATTCTTTGTAAAGAAAAGCCAGTGATAGTCATCTCTGTCAGAGATGTCAGCTCTGACATATTATGAAATTATTTTTTTTAAATACAAGAATACTGTATGTGACGAAACCATAACATGGTGACCACTTACGCATTTAATTTGTCTGCTACTTTTTGCCAGCCGTCTCTCCTGGCTTTTGCAGTCTTTGAGGTGTTCCCTTGCATTTTCATCAAACTTTCAAATTCCTTTTGACATTCCTTTTGACATTCCTTTTGATTTATTATTATAATTGGATATATATTTATATTTTTTTGACATTCTGTATAAATCCTTTACACACACACACACACACACACACACACTCAACCGCTTATCCCGACAAGGGGTTGCGGGCCTTTATAGAATTAAAAATTAATATTTCTTATTGCCAGGGAGACCAGGGGAGCACTGATGATTATGACAACCTGTGGTTACTCTTAGACAACAGAGTCACTGACGCCAGGAGAAAAACAGGAGTGCTAATGCCAATGGTATGGTTGACGTTCAACGATACTTAGTAGATGCATACCTGGCAAGAGTGTACTGGGACAAAAATGCTGGGGTCTTCCCTCACATATATAAACTTGCAAAGGTCCATTTAGCCATCCCTGCAAACTCTGTGCCCTGCCAGATAATCTTTTCATAGGCTGGCCAGGTGGTAGTGAAAAAAAGGAATCGCCTGAGCCCTGGTAATGTGAAAAGAATATTGTTTCTAAATAAAAACCTGTAAAGACAAAATACATTCCCCCTCAGAATTTATTGCACAAGATCTACTTCATTAGCCTGACTTCGTCATACTCATATTCTAGTCAGAATGTGAGTCTGATACTGCTCCATAGGGCTTTGATTATGAGGTTTGTCTTAACCGAAAAAAAAACTCTGCACTCAATTGGATAGACCTACAACCAATCAGAGCAACGCAATAAGTGACAAATCCCGTAGGAAGGATGGCAAACACATCTTTACGCTCGACAAATGCCTTGATTGCAGTTCTCTGTCCGTCTTTTAAAATTAATTCGCTGTCGATTTCTTTTACAACAGACACGATAGCGGAATCTATACATCTCAATTCTCCAGCAGCAGTCATCTTTGTTGTAAATCAGTTCAAACCAAGTGCTCTTTAATGACGTGATGAAAACTTAACTGCAGATCATCTGTCCATCATCGTATAAAGCCCGCCCTTGCAATTTGATTTACCCTGCGATTTCTGAACCGAGCATAATTACTTATCAATGGATCGAGTCCAGACCGAACTTCCTGACCAAAAAATGTTGTGGGCGGGGTTCGGGCTGGCATCCAGGCTACTACTTCATAACACAAATCCATAAATATCAATGTACTGCACTATGTCCAACTATTGCACCATTATGTGTATCAAAAACACAAAAGCATTCACTACAAATACACTCACTCAAACGTAGCTACTTCCAAAAGCATAATAGCAATTTCACACTTTAAGAACACTTTCGAGACATACCTTATGCCCGAAGAGTTTTATTCCCAGTCTCATCAGAGAAGTTCAAGTAAGTTAGATGTTTTGGAAATACTCCAAATCAAGATGATTATATTACATTATGTTAGGAAAGTGTTTATTGTTTCAAACAGTTGTAATTCAATAACCCACAGTTTTGATGAATTACATCAACCCAGGACAGGAATCGTTCAGTCCGGCAACAGAAGCATTGCGTCTGTCTAAACTATGGTGGAATTAACCTTAAAGGCCGATTTATACTTCTGCATCGAGGTTACGTCGTAGTCATGAGCATTTATATTTCTTTGTCCGTGTCTGCGTTGTGCTGCATTTATACTCAAAAGTATAAATTGGTCTTAAAGGACAATTCCGGAGTAAATAAAACATTTTAAATATAGTATTTAAAAACGATACCCTAGACTGATTAATTTCATATACAGTGCTGTTCCTGCGTTTTATTCGAAAACAGCCGAGTACAGATCGGTTGCTTCTGTATCGGATTATACTTGAAATGCCACATTGTCCAGAATTCAATGCAAACTTTGCTCTTGCGCACTGTGATTAGTTTCGTATTTAGCGTAAGGATTTTGGCTACTAGCTAGATATTATACACTGCAATTTGAAACATTTACTTCAAGTCACAATGATGAGCTACAACTCTTCATTAAGTACAGATTCAGCCAGAATCTACAAAAGATTATTTCTAATTTTACGTTCGTTCCTCCAAGTATTTACACAATCACAGATAGCTACATTGAAGCTAATGATGCTACCTCCAGATAGGCCTAGGGCTGGCTGAAAGGAAGCCCCAGACAACATACTAGTTAGCCAGTTAGGCACATACACATTTCTCTAACTCATTTTTCGTTCATTATTTACAAACAATTGCACCAAAAAGAATACAACCACGCTGGCTTTAAATAGAACAGAGTTAGCAGTACTCTGTTAATCATTTTATAATTTTACGTTTGTTCCTCCAAGTATTTGCACAATCATCGATAGCTACAATGAAGCTAATGATGCTACCTCCACTCAAGATTGGCCTGGGGCTGGCTGACAACAAAAAAAACGTACTAGTTAGTCAGTTAGCCACTCAACCATTGCTTTAACTCGTCTTTCGTTCTTTATTTCCAAACAATTGCACCAAAAAGTATACAACCACCCAATGTGCTGGGGACAGAGATGTTTTTGGAAGTGCTTTTTAAGAAAAGCTGGGTACATTTTGTATTTGTCATCCTTTTCATGATGTGTGCTGCACAGAATGCACTGTCATTGGTTCAAATACACATGAGATGTTTCTTATTGATTTTTTAAAGACAATGTGACCACCCAAATGTACCGTCGTTCGCTGAACATCACATCAATCAATCAGACAGACACATGCATTTGTTTTTGAAAATAGCTACGACAGAGGAGGATTTTGACAGCGAGGGCATTGAGTTGGAAGATAGTGAGGAGTTTGATAGGAAGGTGGTAGAGGATTACCTTCCACGCAAGGCAAAGCAGTTCACCCGCAAACCGTATTTTTACAGATGAGCTTTGGGACATGTTGGTGACAGAAACTAATCAGTACACCAAACATAATGAATAAATAGCATATTAAATAGTAATATAATTATGGTGATGATTGTTGATAATGATAATAATAAATACAATAATGTTAACATATAAATACAATACTGGCCAAATGAATAAATAGCATAATACATAGTAATTCAATACTTGCATAATGAATAAATAGCATAATACATAGTATTACAATAATGGCATAATGAATAAATAGTATAATAAATAGTATAATAAATAACAATAAATATAAATACTATTAATATACACAATAAAATAATACCTATAAATAAATACAGTGATGGAAATAAATGTTAGGCTTATATTGGTTGTGTGTGTGTGTGTGTGTGTGTGTGTGTGTGTGTGTGTGTGTGTGTGTGTGTGTGTGTGTGTGTGTGTGTGTGTGTGTGTGTGTGTGTGTGTCAGTCAGTCAGTCAGTCAGTCAGTCAGTCAGTGTGTGTGTGTGAGGATAATGCTGAGAGATGTGAGCCATGGAGCTCAGAGACTCAGACTGTCCTAGTTCCACCTCAGGATTTTTCCCACCTCTCTCTCATAACAAGATGCCTTGTCCAGTGTGTTGGCATATATAAAATATAACAAATATCATTTTATACAATTGATTTATATATTCTTTCAAAATATCGTCTGATTTTGAGAATTCTTCGAAAAATGTTTTGGTATTTTAGTGCTAAGGGAGCATGATTTAATATAACCTGTGATTCTTACCTTTAAAATGAATTTGATTTCATGTTTCTATGTGCTACAGAGGCGTAGATATTAAGGTTTTGGTAGATGTTGACAATTCTTAGTATTTTTTGGAAAACCTCAGGAGATTTTTTTAGCAGGCGTTTTAGGAGTAAATGGGTTAATTCAACCACAGGTATCAATTCAATATTAAGCCCAAAATAGTTTCTGACTCATCAATCGGTAGATTATTTGTACATAAAATCCATCCACCACTTTTTCCTTGCGAAGACGTCGATCACAGCATCGTAAAACTCATCTTTACAGGCCTTCAGTTTGCATAGTCTCAATTGACAGAATGGCAATGGCTGAAAAACGGGCTTGCCCAGTCCGGTTCCGACTGTATGTTTTGATCCATTTCAGGGTGGATAATGTGCACTCCATTGAAGCGGTTGTGTCTGGTATTGTCTCCTTTTTTAATTATAATTGAGCTTGGAGAAATTCCTCAACTCTGTGATATCGGCGGACACCGCTGCTGTCATTTTGTCTTTCAACTGGGATTACGTTTACAATGTAGCTGGTGCAATGACATTAGCTGCGCAAATGTCCAGTAATATCTCGATTTTAATATGTAATGGAGATGATTACTGGCATAATATATTTATGTGCAAAGGCACAGCAGAGTTGTGCTTTTTGCTGTACATGTTGAAGAATACAGGATCAAATTTTGCTAGCAGTATAGCATCTCCTTGACAGAGGCTGCTGCAGCCTGCCTTGAGCAGAGGCAGTACAGTTTAGACCAGCGGGATGATGTTGCTAAAAACTTCCAATATATGACTACTATCAGACAACTGGATTATGTGGACACCTACAAATACCTAGGTGTCTGGTTAGATTGCTCACTTTCGTTCCAGCGTCACATTAACATTCTCCAATCGAAAATAAAATCTAGGACTGGCTTCCTATTTAGAAACAAGGCCTCTTCACCTATGCTCCCAAAAAGACCCTGGTAAAAATGACCATCCTTCCAATCCTTGATTTCGGGGATGTAATTTACAAAACTGCCTCTACCTCCCTACTTAAAAAGCTAGACGTAGTCTACAATAGTGCCATCCGATTTGTTACCAATGCCCCATTTAACACCCACCACTGTGACCTATATGCACTAGTGGGCTGGCCTTCATTACAAACTCGGCGCCTGACCCACTGGTATCACCTAATTTACAAGACAATCCTAAGAAAAACCCCTCCTTACCTAAACTCACTCCTCACCATTGCCTCTCCCTCCCGTAACCTGCGCTCATCCAGGTATATCTCCCTGATCACACCAAAAGCCCACACCTCCTTTGGTCGAAATTCCTTCCAGTTCGCCGCAGCTAACGATTGGAACGAGCTACAGAAGACTCTTAATTTGCACAATTAATTCTAGTGTTAATTTATTACATTGTATTTGCCTGCCACTCTGTATACTAATTTGATCTACCTCTAAATCTCAGATTTCTTTGCACTAATTGTACATTTACTTACATCTACCTCTTTAAATTTTGACTGTATTCGTGTAACTCTTGTGTATTTGTATTCATGTGTAACTGTCTGTACTTGCACCTTTTTGCTTTATCTTGGCCAGGTCGCCGTTTTAAATGAGAAATTGTTCTCAACGTGCCCACCTGGTTAAATAAAGGTTAAATAAAAATAAAAAAAATCTTCTTTCTGCAAATGTTTCTACTGGCTTTGCAATCCTATATTGCGATCTGAAGAATCTTTCTTCAATCTTTGTACTATCTTTCTAGTTTTTAACATTGGTGGTCACAACCTTTCCGTCGTGTTGTTGGTCACAATAACCCCACCACCAGCCCCTGACGTAAGCAAGACTTTGTAAAAGAACGGTCCTAGACCAGTAGAGTTGGTGCCGCTCTGGAACCAGTTTTCCTGACCGAGAGCTGGTTCTTTGGCTGTCGAAACACGAAGAACTGGATCAAAATAGGCACCGGAAACCAACTTTTCTAGTTCTTTCTTTGGTGAAAAAAGGGTATCTGTGTTTCGGAAAGCCTCTGTTTGCCCAGCACTACCCTAAACCTAGTGCTAACAATTTAGAAACCACCTTACAAGAACAAACCATTTGACCAATGAAAATAAGTGACCGCAATCGAGTAACACAAAAATTTAAAAACCCGAATACGGACAACACACCACCTGAAACAGGTTCCCCATTAATGCGTTACATAGTCAGTGTATCACACTTCGCCAGAAGCAGTAGATAAAACCCAGCCATTACTCCAAACTACTGTGAAAACCCCAGTTCCAGAGCCTTCCAGCCATAATGGAAACAGCAAAAATGGATACTAAAAATCAACTGAGGAGAATGACAAACTAACTAAATCGACTGACCCAACAGTATTGTGCACTGAAGCAAGAACATAGTCTTACGCAGGTAAGCCCACTGATGTCTTAAATATTCTAGTAATTACCATGTGACTATGGCTGATAGGCATGAATCTATCCGCTGAGTAGGACAAACACTCTCCCTCGTGTTTCCTGGGAGAATAGGCTAATGTAATTTCTCCTGAGCTATTAGCAAAGCCCAGGTGGGATCTCTCATGCGCTACCTCTGGAGGTCGCGTGGAATTCAAGAGCGACACGCAAGTTTACACACTACAATTATGTGACGTCACAACATCTGCTCGAGCGGATTCTAAAAATGTTGCTGAAGGCTATCGGTATCTAACGTATTTTAAAAAGCCTCTAAGCATTGTTTCTACACGTTTAAACATTCTACACATCAAGGAAGTGGCTTTTTAAGACTGGAGGGCATATATCTTCAAACCATATGGCTGCAAAATATAACAACAAGCTTTCTGAAACTAATGTTATTTTAGTTGTACCATGGAATCTTGTTAAACTATGTACATTCAGAACTATATTTAAAAGGATACTAAACAATACAAATATTCATTTGAAAATACACTTACCAAAGATATGCATTTGAGGTCAATGTAAACTACCCTGATATAAGCTTAACCCTTCCCCGTACTCGGTTCTCGAGTGTTGCCTTACTTGAACCGTTCGTATATGCATGCATTTATAGAGCACATAGAAATTGAAATGTATGTAGAGCCCGATAAAATAACCACATGTTATATCTTCAAATACATTGCAAAATTATTAACATTCCAAAGAACAGTGTTGGAGTACTTGCTTTTGAAAATGAAAAGTCATGAAAATACCTGAAGTAGTATTTCAACTCAGGTCTGAAGTCAAAAGAAAGCAGAGTTCGAGGCTCCTTTGTAAACACAAAATCCTATTTCATCACACAAACAGGACACAGCGTCAAACAGTCCTGAAGTCCAAATACAGCTGCTTCAGTTGTGTAAACAGCATAGCCCTTCTATAGACAAAATGCTATATCGTGGCTTAAGCCACATTTTACACCTTGTATGGCTACAGTAACTCAACACTTCTAACTGTAAACCTACTTTCAGAGTGCTTGGATTGTGTGGAGAAGTAGGTGAGACAGAAAGCAAGAGAGTGAGAGAGAGGGGGAAATAATGGGAGAGCTGAGAAGACAGAAGAATGCCACAGAGAATTTACCTGTTCGTCTTTCAGTCCAGTCAAAGAGAGGTGAACCAGTAGAATGGAGCTTAACAAAAACACTCCAAGTTTGTATGTGCCCACTTCCTGGAACCTGCAGTTGTGTCTTCAATCTTCAAAAGCACATGCGAGTGAGTTTTCAGTTACTTCCTGTGGATAGCACTAGTGCAGGTTTGAATGTGTGTTTCATTCCTCCTCCTTTAGAGTGTGTGTCTTATTCCCTTCCTTGAGAAACCTGAGAGGGTCTACGACTGCTTCTGTGCCTCACTCTCCGCCTGACTGACTGTGAAATCCTTGCACTGAGAACAGAGGACAAAAAGAAGGAATAAGAGAAAGAAAGGATCTAAACTGGGTGAGCACCTATTTATTTTCCCATGCTATTCATATTTGAGACATTTGATAATAGCTAATAATTTAACATTTGAAATGCTTTTATCCACATTTTCTGTGTTTTAGATTTTCTCCCACTTTCGTTGTTTAGGTAATACTTGTAAATATATTTTTGGCTATGGCAATGTTATTAAAGTTTTCCAATGCCAATCAAGCCCTTTCAAAATATTTTAATGAAATTCAGAAAGCAAAAAACAGAGACGGAGGGTATGAATTCAGGTCCATGGAGGCTATTCATATTCTACTCATATCCTGCACTGTAAAATTAAAAAATGTTTAACATTTTACTGTTGGTTACATTATACTGTTACATTCAGTAAAATGCATACATTATAATTTTTATATACTGTAGATACCCTGTTTACATTCTGCTTATATCCTGCACCTTAAAAGTTTAAAAATGCTTACATTTCTGTGATTTACAGTATGTCCAAAAAAGAAATGCACCAGCAGACTAGAAAAAAATCCTTGTTAAAACTTACTTGTAAAAAAAATCTCTTTCAGATTCTGAAGAAGAGAGAAGGGAGTGAAGGAGATAGAGTGACACAGATATGTGCATGTGGGAAAGGGGATGCATGGTGTAAAAGGCAAGGGGGGGTTGGAGCAAAACAAATACTTTGAGGAAGGGGTGGTCGCTTAGCATTGAAAGACTAATTTAGAAAAGGAATTCTGACATCTTGGAAAAAAGTGGTCGATAGAACATTGCCAGAAAATGTAAATTCTGCTAAGTTTAAATAGTCTGTTTGTAAATGTGAACATCACTCAGTCATTTTCCGGATGTAACAAGAAATCATCAGGGTATCATGCCTATCATGCCTACATGCCTTCATAAATATTTGGTCATTAAAGAAACACTCCACCCCTTAAACACCTCAAAATCATTTTCCCAGTAATATTTCCAACATTGTAGTTACTAAAAACACCTTTTCAATGTGTTCTGAAGTTAACAAACCAGCCACTGTACGTTTTGTGAATTCTATCCCAGTGACTTCACTGGGATTCTTTTTGAAACTAGTGGGAAGGGGCTCAGTTGACTTCCTATCTTCTTTACGTCACAACCATGAATCGAGTTGATTGGATAATAAAAATATGTACTTTGTGCATGAATACTACGTATTGAGAATTGGATTTCTTTCAACAATGGCGAGTGCAAGTGAGGAAATACTTGAAGAGCTGGACAATTTCAACTGAAATTCACCTTTTTAAAACGAAAATGGGTCACCTACGTGATTCGTGCAGATCCGATGAGAAAATATTGGGGGGGGGGGTCATGGCCAACACAGCATTCTTCCTGTGCTTCGCAACTTTACAACTGGCTCTGGAACCAATCATCACTCCTAATGCCTAAACTTCACAGCCAATCAGAGGCAGAGTGGGGAGAGGTTTTTTCAAAGTCTGCAACACTGAGCAGTCCGTCGACATCAACTGATGTCTATTGGATGTGTGTTAGGTTTACAGTAAGTGATGCTTTTGATTTATAGAAAATAAAGTAGTTCAATACAGGTAATCCAGTTTCTTTAATTGCTTTTATGATGTATACTATACATCAGATGTCTTTACGGTTAAAAGAACATGCCATTGTTTACAAAGGCACAGATTCTACATTGATCTAGCCTCTTAATTTTGCTCTCAAATTGCACCAGATTGATCTGTTTAACTTTAAAGTTTACAAAATTTTCTGGTGGAACATGTCCCCGGTCCCCCAAGAGGGTCGGGGGTTCACCTTATCACTCTCACCTTTTTACCCTTTACCTGTTTGCATGTCTAAATGTATCAGTGACAGATTATGGTTAAATCTGTACCTAATCAAACAAGATGGGGCATATCACTTGGAATATATTGTGACCCGTTTTGTGACCATCAGTAGATAGTAACCAGAGTGTCAGGATCCAGGCTAGGGACCAAGGGTGAATGCAAAAGCATATGGACACGAGGTAAGTGATAACAATCATATTTATTGAAGAAATTAGTTCAGGGTTATGGTAAATTGTACTGGACAACTGGAGGTATTAATGTGACCAGTAGAGTTGGAAACCAGGAGAGTGAGATCGTGGAAATGATATCCAGGTAAAACACAAATCGTTTTTTTGCAAAAAAATATGTTTTAAAATATTGCATTGTATGACTTCAACCATCGACTAGTGTGGACTTCACTGAAAAATTGGAAATAAACAGAGGTATGTACACTGGCTGATTTGTCAGATTCGCTGTGTTCACTATAAGGAATCACTGCACATGGCTATGCACTAGTAATGACATTGCAAACACATTTAGTAGAGGCTAAAAGCATGTTTTAAAACTTTTCCCGTAAATGCATAAAGGGTGTAAACTGGAGCAGGAGGATAACATGGTTTTGGCAATAAAGATTAACTCAATCTCGCTACTGACAGCACTCCGGATATCCAAACAACAGAGCTACGTTTTTAAATAATCCGGAATTCTCCTTTAATAGGGAGTGAACAGGCTTTCCGTAGAGGGGCTCTGTAGTAACTTACTAGCTTGCACTAAATTCAATGTCACCGAAGTAACTCGCAGGGCGCAGGCACAAATTTTGCATGGAATTCTGGACCTTGTGGTATTTCAACTATACATGGAGATAGAAGCGTCCGAACTGTTCTCTCGTCTGTTTGTGTGAAAAAAGGCAGAAAAAGCAGTGTATATGACATAAATCCCTCTAGGATAATGTTTTTAAATTACTATCACAGATTACACCATATTGGAGTTTAAATTAAATAATGGATATACACTCAAAGCACATATCTTTAGCTTTAATTTGGGGGTATGTACATCCAAATTGGATAAATGATGTAGGAATTACAGCACTTTTATATGTGGTGGCCCCCTTTTAAGGTGCCAAAAGTAAATGGACAAGGGGCATCTCAGCTGTCCCCTGTCCAGGGGTCATTCACCCTAATTTAAAATTTAGCAGATTAAAGATTAACCTTCAATAGGAAGTCCAAAGAGCTATCACTGCCAGTGAAGTATGCCATCATTAGGCTGAAATATCAAAACAAAGCCATTAAAGAGATAGAAAAACATTAGGTGAGTCCAAATAAACTATTTGGCACATCCTGAAAAAGAAAGAATGCACTAGTGAGCTCAGGAACACCAAAAAGCCTGGATGACCATGGAAAACCTCTGTGGTGGATGTGAAGGAACAATTCTTACCCTGATGAAGGCCCCTTCAAAAGAGTTGGCCAGGAGGTAGGAGTATCTGTGTCAAAGTCAAGAGAGAATAATTTACCATAGTAAATACAGAGGGTTCCCTCTTCTGTGGGTTAGCGTAGTGCTAACCTGGTTGATTGTGTATGATTTAGTAGCCATTTGTGGAGTGAAAGCTTAGTTTGTTTGAGTGGTTAGGCCTAATAGTGTGATAGTGTTGTTGTATTAAGTAATGTGTTTATTGTATGGTTGTCAATTAAACCTTTTGTTTGTTCTCTCTTTTCACAGAGAGTTAGCCTAGAGCCACTCTGGAGTATACTCTTTGACCGTAAGGGACTGCCTTGTATATGCACACTAGCTACACCTGGTTTGGGCACCTCCTGTAGGTTTGGGTAGGGCGCCTTGACCGTGTGCTAGTTAGTTTTTGTATGTGGGAGTTGGAGCAGGAAAGGGGGTGGGGGTACTTTTGTTAATTTCTTTGATTTGGTACCCACCAGCTCCTCACTTCCCTAATATACATTTTTACCTTGGCTAAATACAAGCCCTCTGTGAAAAAGCTACTTTGGTTTCTGTGTCCTTGCTTGCACCTACGACCCCATACCTCTTCTGCTGGCCGCAGGGTGGTCTTGGGCAGTGGTTTTGATATCCCACTCCCCTCCTGGAGAGCAGAACGTAACAGCCACAAAGCAGTTGTTCTTTTACATTTTACTGATTAAGCATACACTTTACAGTGTGTGAAATTACAGGGTTAAATTAAGGTACTAATAATGTAAATGACAGTGAGGAGGTGTTCAAGCATGCACAACTCAAATAAGCAGGAAGTGACAAGAGGAACAAGGGCAGAACAAAGGTTTTGAGGGCAAGGTTTAGGAAGTTATTAAAAATTAATTGAATGTGTTATTAACCTATTATGCTATTTGATTCTTAGTGAGTGACCCCTGAATATGGATGATTTCTTGTAAATATCAATCCATCCATTATACTCAGTCATTTCAGTGATAACTTTTATAATGGAGAAGCAATGCTTATTAACAGGGACCCAGTTACCCCTGTTAGCAGCTACATAATAGTGTTACTCATGTGTTAGATTTGTCACCTGAGATTAGGATAAACATTGCAAAATAGTATTTTATGAGACATCCTATGGAGAAATATTACACCAAAGTTTCCAGTTAATATAACAGCAACAGGGTGTAAAATTTGCACTCGCCATCTGCCAAATGCAGGTACTTTTATACAATAGCCGCTTTCCGACCGCAGGGATTTTTGCAGTTCCTAGAACATAACGTTCCTATAACCCTTTTTTTCTTGTGTTCCGATAGAAGAAATTGCGGGATTATTTAGTTCCTCGCAACGCCTTTCCTATAACCTTTTTAGCTCCTACTCCAGAGCAGGGTCTTTCCCTTTTCCCTTTTCCTAGGTCTACGGTGATTGGTTCAATTGGCCGGTCGCTTCGTTTGTCTGTTGCGTATATACTACATATTATGCTGGAGCCTTCGTCTTTTGTGTTTCTGTGTTAAGTAGCTACTCAATTTCTATGACTCCAGCCTAGTTTTTAAACGCTGCGGTTCGAAATCCGTAGGACATTAGCAACACAACATTATTATTTTTTAATTGTATTGGATGTCGTTTTCAGCCTCGTAATCTGAACGAACAGCAAGCCGCTGAAGGAACCAGGAAAACAACCAGATCATCCGCATAGACATAAGATGATTTACACACTTATCTCCAATCATACACCCAGTGTTACAAACATTAAACTGTGAAATGTTGTTGTATGTGGCGCTATGCTAAAGTCTAGTGACGACGCTATAAAAGCCTGTTGCGGTGCTTGCGTCACTCTCTTACCCCTCCTACCAGTTCCTATGGCCACTTGACCAGTGTGAATGCAAATAGCAAAACTGGTTTTGGGGGAGAGTAGTTAGTAGAACTGTTTAGAAGTGGACTGTTCCTATAACTACGTTCCTGTAACTACTTGGTCGGAAAGCGGCTAATGGCAGGTAATGTTACATTACCTACAAGCCACTGTGGCAGTGGAATTGTAAAACATATTTTTGTTTTTGGTATTACCAAAAAATTACTCAGTCCAATTTGTATGTCAAGAACAGAATCCAGGAAGGTGTCAAAGTGAACAATCAAGAGAAAATCTTTCCTAGAGTAAAAACAGAGGGTTTTTCACAAATGTAAACCATTGGTACCCTCAAAAACAGGAAAAGCACATTATAATTTGCAAGAAAAAACCTGTACGTTCCAAAAGACCCTGTACAGTTCTGAAACAACATTGTATGAACAGATGAGATAAAAATGAACTTGTACTACAATGTTTGGAAGAGAAGAGTATGGAGAAGGGAAGAAAATGCTCATGACCCAAAGCATACCACCTCAATGACACAAAGCATACCTCAAAAGCAACCCAAAACAATATTTTTGGATTATATAGCAACTAAATGGAATATTCTACAATAGCCAAGTCAGTCAGCTGACCTCAATCCAATTGAGCATGCATTTCACTTGCTGAAGCCAAAACACCCCAAGAACACGCAGGAACTCAAGACCATTGCGGTAAAAGCCTGGGATCCAGATGGTTTCTATTGGTTCCAGACTTCAGGCATTCATTGACTGCAAATAATTTGCAACCAGTATTAAAACTTCATGATTGTTTGTCCAATTACTTTTGAGCCCTAAAATTGTGAGGCTTTATACAATAATTTTGACAAAACCCTTAAAAGGTACACTGTGTCGAAATCAATGTAGTGAAAACAGAATTACTTTCTCTTTCATTTTGAGCATCTTCCAAAATGTGTAGAACATTTATTTCATTTTTTTTTTAAACTTGAGTTGTGCTTTCACAGTGCTGTCAATGTGCACATGCCAGTCCGTATTTCATAGAATTTATACATTTTAGCATTTGCTTTTTTTACAAAGCACTGCATAGTTTAGGGAATCATTATCCCATACATATAGTGTTTTAGATTTTTTTAAATTTCTTAGGAATACAATTTTAACAGTGTTTGTAAGTTGGTCAGCAGGAATGAAAAAGTAATTCCATTGTTACAACTCTGTTTTTACAAATAGTACCTTTAAAGATGAAAGTCTACAATTCAAGCACATCTTGAGTGTTTTCTTTCAAATCTACTGTGGTGGCATACAAAGCCAAAATGTTTCACTGTCCTAATATTTTTGGACCTGACTCTATATGAAAGTCAAGTCTGAGAGCCTCCCCTATAATTTCTGCATGTTGATATACAACAAACCTATAAACCTGAACTACAGTCACTGTATTTTTCTGTTATCCTCTGTATATTTCTATGTCTGCATAACAAGTTGCCCACTTAATCACCCAATGGTCACTGTTAGCATCTCTCTTCCAATGGGCTGCATGGGTAAACATTAACCCACAGAGGCCAGTGAGGTAAACATAAACTCAAAGAGGCCATGGTCACATTCTTAATGACATTCTAATTGCTGTTTAATGCAGTACTATTTTCCAAGACTCTAATGTCACATCTATTTTCTTCTACCATTGCAGCTTTCAGTGAAGAACCACAGTGTATTTAAGGTAATTGTTTCAAATAAGTGATATGATTAAATGTAACAGCATTTTTGCTCACTATACTCCAGTTCTATCTAGCTAAACCATAAACATGCAAATTGTTATAGCTGATGTGGTACATGTATTCCAGTGGATAATTACTTTTGCTTATTTTATTCACAAACCATACTTTTTGACAATGTTAGGACATTGTAGTTATGTGGAGTTTTAAATTCTCTGGCTAACCTGGCGTCATGAACATGAATGAATCCAAGCCGGAGACTATTTAAAGACGTGGATATCTATCGAACGCACACTACAAAAAGTCATTGCAAGCCAGGCAGCGAATGCCCGTGCAAGCCAGGAAGAGAATCTCAGTCACCAGAACACTTGAGAGCATGTGGAAGTGATGGAAGTGGAATGGGGGACACATCTCATTGGAAAAGAAATGATAGCATGAATGAAGACAATTTGTTTGAAGACAATTGGCATGAGTCATGTGAAAGTGGTATGAAGTCACCCCACAGTGACTCAGACCTCGATGTCCACACTGATGTCACATTGTTTGCAGACCTTGCAGCTTGGACCAGTGAGTTCCAGGTGAAGCACAATGCTGTGGACAGCTTACTGAAAATACTGCAAAGCCATGGTCATCCACAACTGCCACCACTGCCCTTACACTCCTAAAAACAGCTAGAGAAGTCTGACATGTGTCTGGCATAGTGTCTACACTACCTATTGAAGGAGATGCTATTTGAGACCCTGGATCATTACCCAGTTCAGCTTGTGAGTGATCTTGAGACTCTGCAGCGGTCCTTTAATGTCGATGGACTGCCTTTCTTCAAAAGCTGATGTGGCCGGTCCTCTGTGCAGTAATGTTTAGTCCAGTTACCATTTTTCCCACTAAACTGACTTGTGGGATGAAGAAGCCAACTGGAGGACACAGTGAAGGGCCATCAAAGTTTGTGTTCAGCAGATGAGGATATTTACATGTTCATGTAGTCATTTATTACACACTGTACCCCTGACTGGTTTGATGACTGTAGTGTATTGTTTGCTTTAGATGAAGACTCTGTGGAACTGTCTCTCTATAAAGGAAGAAATCCAAAAGTATGATATTAAATACTTTTTCAATATTTCTCAAACAGGTCATGCTTCACAAGACTGTCCTCTATAAGAAAATCACTAGCATGGCATTTTTAGAATTCATTACACAAGGGCCCTTAAACTAATGATTAACCAAAGTATCTTGGTAATGTATAATCTAGATTTGGCCCATGGACCACCAGAGATGGCCACTGTGGAACACGTCACACAAAAATCAACCACAGAACCTACACTACCTCCACCTCCAATCTGCACCTTTCCTCTGATGAAAACCCTGCCAGCTGATCAACAACAGTGTCAGACTCAGCCATGTTCTAATCGGTTGCATTACTACAAGGTATGGTGATTGTTATTGTGGGGAAGTCATATAATAACTGCAATGTGTTATCTTCCCACTTTGTACATTTCTGACTTTATTTTAATATGTCTTAGAAACATTTTGTGTTTCTGAAACAGACACTTAGGGTTATGATTTAACGTCAGGATGTGCATGCAACCAACCAGCAGGAGTCTCCGGCAGTTAAGCCAGATGGGAGGAGCCAGACAGGGTCTGGAGACCCCAATAAAGCTTAATGTGGCCCGAGCTCTTGCGGAACTTGCAGTCTTGGAGGAAAAACAGAAAGAGCATCTGACCACAAAAAGACATTTGTGGGTAATGGGTTAAACATAAAGCTATGTTTTATGTAGAGCTGAATATTTTTTTTAACAGCATTTCTGATTAATTTTCTTTATTACCTCTGTGTAGACACACCATCTCAGTCTGATTGATTGCACCAACCCGGGTGAGGCTACCAGGGGTATCATGAGGGCCGTAGCTTCTAGCAATGTCTGGAAACACTACTGCCTTCATAGGAAGAAGGGGAAAAACACTATGCTAAACACAACAGTGTACCTGGTTATCAAACGTGAGTTAAATATCAAAGATACCTCTGGTAATAAATATGTGGATGTTCCACAGAACAAACAAGTATTAAACTACAGGTACAAATTTACCGTACACTTTTTTTGTGAGCATTTCACTTAAGACTGTGGGCAGCGACTGTTACTTGATATAGTTACTCTAGCAAGATGGTTAACACTTACTTTCTTGATTGACTTTAAATCTTGAAGGCCTGTTCAGTGAATTTATGGTTAAATTGTTTGTTGTCTAGGTGTAGTCGGTCCCTGAAGTGGTGGTCCCAAATCTGTCATTTACACAGAGTGACACAGATTGATTTTGTAGGTTGTCTCATGTTGTACGTAGTTGAAGTTTTTTTTACATAACTCTTTCTTTTTTTACAGTTAAATGCCAGTGATGCTTGTGCTTTACATTTAAGTATAGTGTGTATTCTGTAAAATAAAATTTGTAAAAACACTTAATTTCAGTTTTCTTTAAATTATTCTACTGTGTTTTAACATGTGTTTACATTACTGGATGTTACAACAAAGATTTACCTCAGTATTACAATTGTTTAGGAGTGAAATATCAAGATTTGAATAGTAATGCTAGTTGAAACAACAAAGAAACTGTCAATTCTGAAGTTCTGAACAAGAACCACAATGATTGTTGCTGCTGTGAACCCAGGACTGGCAGGTAAACTGCAGGTAAACTGAAAAATGAAGAATCAGCAACCTTAATTACATAACGTGGTCGCGACGTAATGCCGACATACTGTCAAAAGTAATTGAATGACAAATCAAGGACTTTCATTTCATACTGTTGTCAAGACCTATTGGCGACCAGAGATGCCACAGGTTAGTGTAATAGATTACTTTTCTGGGTTGGGCTGAGTTCACAACGTATGAAAAGTGCCTCAGTATGACCCTAATGACCAGGTAAAAGAACTGTAAATTTAGAACGTTTCCCATTTAAACTTTTACAGTGGATTTCCCATCAAATTACAACTTTTTTTTTACAGTGTAGTCATGTTTTAGTTTTTCATAGATCACTGGTAATAATGCTTTTTATTACACACACTATAGGTCACCAACACAAAACAATTTTGAACTGTTTCAGACCTTGCATTCCCTGATTAGGCTGGAGGGAACTTTATTTGGCGGGTAACAAAACTGCCCTCCCGGATTCTACCCCCCCATGCTAAATAGCTTCCCGTTAATGCTAGACTGAAATGCTTTTTATTACACAAAATATAGGTCAACAGGAGATCCCAAAATAATTTTGAACTGTGCCAGAGCAATAGATAAATAGAAAAAAACATGTATTTCTTCACAGAACAGAAAGTGTACATGCCACTTTTAGGTCAGTGTTTGATTATGGTAATGTGCTATATAACTGGTACAAACCTTCACACATCATTGCCTGTTAGTCACTTTAGTTGGATGGAAGTCCTTGACTTTTAGAGCCTTTTAGGATGTCTTAAGGAATCTTATACCTGTATTAAATCAATCAAAGATCAAATAATATACAGTATGTCAGACTTGTTCACAGTATCTGTTGCTTGTAGACATCAAGGTTCACTCTGAGTTAGATAAAAATGTCTTTGAATACCATGTCTCATTGTCATAGAATGACTTAGAGCAAACTTACGCTCAAGGTTTTAATGCCTGTATGAGTATTTAAATGTATTTTGCATGGCCACTTTACTGTTAACTGTGAATGTTTCTCTATGTGTTTTTTTATTATTTTAATTATGTCTATATTTTTTGTAACATAGCGCCACTGTGAAAGAGACTGATCTCAGCTTGTTCTGCCTGTATATATAAAAGTTAATAAGTAAATAATAAATATACTCCCAATCAGTGAATTATAACTGAATAATAACATTGATATATTGCGATGGTATGGGTCACGAAGTTATTGAACTTAGCAGTTAAAATGCTGCATATGAACAACACTTCCAGCCCCAGCTCTGTGATCGCTTCTATCTCACATCTACACTATAGCGGATATTTCAACATAGGTCTGGATTCAAATGTAATTCTAAGTCTTTAGCTAATGCTGGCCACACACTACAGGAGTTTTAGGCCGATTTATGCCCGATTTTCACCTCCCGAGAATCTGAGAAAAAATCTTGTCGAGGACCTCGATCGGTGCAGATTTTCGGTGCAGATTATCTGGTAATGTGAGGCGTTCACAGATCGAATCTTACACCTCCCGATCTGCTCTCACACAAATCGGGCTCGCCCCGATCATATCAAACATGTTTGAAATTTATCGGCATGAGTAAGATTGTGATTACGTCAGTACTGTCGCTATAGCCAATAGGAAACAAGTCTACAACAAGACGGTAGCCAAGTCCATGTATGGAACGCCGATGGGTCTAAAACGTTTAGTTTAGCGTCCGCGTTAACACGTCAATTTCATACCTCTTAACACTACATAAAATGCCCTGTTAACACGTATATTTTGAACGTCTTAACGCGTTTGTACGTCTTAAGACGTTCAAAATATACCTGTTAACACGAACTAAATTCGGGTGCTACCACTTCTTCATTTTCCGAGGGGTAAAATGTAGCCTGTATCATTTAATGTGGCATATTCGCCACAAGATGGCAGTG
>JACXGM010006407.1:0-32856 GCA_016801145.1 Umbra pygmaea | reverse complement strand
TAGTGACAACGCTATAAAAGCCTATTGCGGTGCTTGCGTCACTCCCTTATCCCTCCTACCAGTTCCTATGGCCACTTGACCAGTGCGAATGCAAATAGCAAAACCTGTTTTTGGGGAGAGTAGTTAGTAGAACTGTTTAGAAGTGGACTGTTCCTATAACTACGTTCCTGTAACTACTTGGTCGGAAAGCGGCTAATGGTGAGGAGTGAGTTCAGGTAAGGGGGGGGGTTTCTTAGGATTGACTTGTAAATTAGGTGATACCAGTGGATCAGGTCCCGAGTGTGTAATGAGGGCCAGTCCATAGGTCACAGGGGTAGGTGTTAAATGGGGCATTGGTAACAAATCGGATGGCACAATAATAGACTACGCCTAGCTTTTTTAAGTAGGGAGGTAGAAGGAGTTTTGTAAATGACATCCCCGAAATCAGGGATTGGAAGGATGGTCATTTTTACCAGGGTCTTTTTGGCAGCATAGGTGAAGGAGGCCTTGTTTCTGAATAGGAAGCCAATCCTAGATATCATTTTAGATTGGAGAATGTTAATGTGATGCTGGAATGAGAGTGAACAATCTAACCAGACACCTAGGTACTTGTAGGTGTCCACGTATTTCAGTTTGGACCCATCAAGAGTGGAGATGCTAGTCTGGTTGGCGGGTATGGGAAGTGTGCGGTTGAAAAGCATGCATTTAGTTTTGGTGGGGTTTAAGAGCAGTTGAAGGTTATAGAAGGCATGTTGAATGGAGTCGAAGCTCTTTTGGAGGTTAGTAAATACAGAGTCCAATGAAGGGCAGGATGTGTATAGAATGGTGTCATCTGCATAGAGTTGAATCTGAGAGTCACCAGAGGCACGAGTGATATCATTGATATACACAGAAAAAAGTGTCGGCCCAAGAATCGAACCCTGTGGCACCCCAATAGAGACATCCATAGGTCCAGACAGCAGGCCCTCTGATTTAACATGTTGAGGCAGTTATTGGAAAAGCCAAGGCTGCGGAGTCTACCAATTAGGATGTGATGATTAACTAAGTCGAACGTCTAGGCTAGGTCAATAAAACAGCGGCACAGTAGTGTCTTTTATCCATGGCATTTGTGATATCATTTAAGACCTTGAGTGTGGCAGAGGTGCAGCCATGACCAGCTCTGAAACCTGATTGCATAGCAGAGAGTGTGCTGTTGGATTCTAAATGTTTGACAATCTGATTGTTAATCTTGCTTTCGATGACTTTAGAGAGACAGGCAGGATGGATATGGGTCTACAACAGTTAGGGTCGAGAGTGTCCCCCCCCCTTGAAAAGAGGGATGATTGCAGCTGTTTTCCAGTCTTTCGGGATCTCTGAGGATACAAGAGAGAGGTTAAACAGGCTAGTAATGGAAACTCCAGAGGTAATGGGAATCCAGGGGTTTGTTCCATTAAACTAGTTTAGAAAAAACAAGCCAGGCTTATCTTGGTTAGTCAGGCTTATTTTCAGTTAATTCCGTTCCATAAAGCTAACGTAAAATAGTTCAAACTCAGTTACCCTGGCAACTTATGCTGGGAAACTAATCTGGTCCAGGGCAGGCTAAGTGTCATGCTAAGCCTAGCTTGATGCTTAACTGGAATATCATTAAAACTGACCTGTGCTTGGAATGTGATGATATTACATCGGACTCTCTGGCATGCTGCCATTTCATATCATATAACCACTATCAGTCCAAAAATTCAAGCAAATGCACTTAAAAAAAGTAATACATTTGTATAGAAAAAGTGTAACAAATGCAAAAAACTGAAGTTACATTTGTTTAGTTGGTGTGATCATTGTAATGAATCAATTAAATGTCTATAAATAGGGAGCTCAAACCGAATGTGTCGGACGCATAATCATGGCATTTCCTTTCATTTGTAAGGTAGCGATAATCATATGCAGGGCATTTCAAAGAGAACATACTTTCAGGGACAGGGCAGACCCATTGACCTTTTTCTGACAACTACCTGCTTGAGCGGTATGGATTCGAGGGAAGGGATATATATATATATGTGCTGTGCTACATGAAATTGTCAACCAAGGATGGTAGTAGAGGAAGACTGGGGCATTGAAGCCGTTTTCGAGGACAATGAAACAGGCACGGTCATAAGTGACAGTGATTCCTGACCTGTCTCCGATTGAGAATGTGTGGCTAATGAGGAAATGCAAAATAAAACAACGAGCTGTACATTTGCACAGCTGAGGACATGCATAATGGATGAATGGGGAAAAGTCTGCTTGCTAAAATTAACCAATTGGTGTATTCAGTGCCCAAATGCTTAATAAGTGTTATTAAAATGAAAGGTAATGTTACACAGTCGAAAAACAGTGGACTGTCCCATATTTTTTGGAGTGTGTTGCAGTCATCAGAGTGTATATTTTCAAAAATAAATTAAATTCACAATGTAAAACATCACATGATGTGTTAATAATGTGTTTTCAATATAATACAGGGTGAATAGAATTTTCCATTTACTTTATTTTTTGGCAATTTCCATACTGTCCCAACTTTTCGAAGATTGGGGTTGTATTATTTTACATATTTTGGGGGCTTTTGGGTTGCCTAGGGCACCTGTAGAGTGGGCCAGTCCTGCTGTTATGCTCCACTGTGTGGTCAATATGAATGGTCTTTCATTATTTTTCAAATGCTTGTCTACTGTATGTAAAAACACGCTACATTATAGAGGACACACATTTAAAATTATTGGCAAATGTAAAAAGTGGAATAGGTCAGAATGAACATAAAATGAAGTTATGAACATATAACCTGTACCTGACAACATGTTGGCTCACATAGTGTGTTCATGAAGAATGCTGATAATCAATCTGTTTTTATAGTAACTATCTACAGGCCACCTGGGCCATACACAGTGTTTCTTAATGAATTCCCTGAATTTTTATCTGGCCTAGTAGTGATGGCAGATAATATTATAATTTGTGGTGATTTTAACATTCATATGGAGAACTTGAATGACCCTCTCCAAAAAGCTTTTATAGCAATAATTGATTCAGTGGGTTTTTTCCAACATGTCTCAGGACCTACACACTGCCATAATCACACGTTGGACCTTGTATTGTCTCATGACATAGAATTTGTAGATCTCAGTGTTTATCCTCTTAACCCAGGAATTTCAGACCACCATTTGATTACATTTACTGTTACATCAGTAACTCCAATTGTAACCCAACCAGCGACTTTTAAAAGCCATAATATAAATTCTCTAACAACCCAAAGGTTCCTGGATGCCCTTCCTGACTCATTCTACCATACCAATGATGTCACAGTTGACACATCTGTGAATGATCTAACTGAAGATTTACACCTAACCCTGTGTAACACACTGAATGCAGTTGCACCGCTAAAAACTAAACATCCGTAACAAGAAACTTGCACCCTGGTATACAGAAAACACCAGAACCCTAAAGCAAGCCTCCAGAAGATTGGAGCGGAAATGGCGTTCTACCAAGTTGGAAGTATTTCGACTAGCTTGGAATGACAGTACTCTGCATTACCATAATGCACTTACTTCTGCCCGATCAGCCTATTTCTCCAACCTAATTGAGGAGAACAAAAATAACCCAAAATGTATTTTTGATACAGTTGCAAAGTTAACTAAAAAGCAGAATTCCACAAATTAAATAGGACTACATTTTGACAGTAATGAATTCATGAGCTTTTTTGATGAAAAGATCATTACCATTAGAAAACAAATCACAGAATCATCCCTTAAGAAGCATATATCCCCTAAACTCACATGTCCTGATATTGTGCAGAACAGTCAGGATGTTGGCTTAGGAAGGACACTGGAATTTTTTAATCCTGTATCACTTGAGTCTTTCACTAAAATAGTAAAGGCTTCAAAGCCTTCCAGCTGTCAACTGGATCCTATTCCAACAAAATTTCTAAAAGAGATACTCCCTGTGCTTGGCTCGCATATGCTAAAAATAATAAATTGCTCTCTAGTATCTGGGTGTGTACCAAACTCCGTAAAATTGGCTGTAGTGAAGCCACTCTTAAAAAAACCTTGACCAAGAAAGACTAAACAACTACCGGCCTATTTCAAATCTACCATTTCTCTCAAAAATATTAGAAAAAGTGGTCGCCCAGCAATTCAGTGAAGTCCTAAAGACTAATAACACTTACGAAAAGCTCCAGTCTGGGTTGAGACCCCATCATAGTACTGAGACTGCACTTGTAAAGGTGATAAACGACCTTCAAGTTTCATCCGACCAGAGCTGTGCCTCTGTTCTTGTGCTGCCTTCGATACCATTGACCACAACATTCTTCTAGACAGATTGGAAACCTATATCGGCTACGTGGAAATGTTTTGCCATGGTTCCGATCCTATCTATCGGAAAGATATCAGTTTGTATCTGTGGATGGTCTGTCCTCCAAACAATCAACGGTATGCTTTGGTGTTCCACAAGGTTCTGTTTTGGGACTGCTACTGTTCTCGCTATACATGTTTCCTCTTGGTGATGTCATCCGGAAACACAATGTCAACTTTCACAGCTATGCTGATGACACACAGCTGTACATTTCAGGAAAAAAGGGAGAATCCCCAAAACGGCACACCCTGGAAACCTGTGTTTTGGATATAAAGAGTTGGATGACAGAAAATTACTTACTTCTAAACTCTGAAAAAACAGAAATGCTTATTTTAGGTCCCAAGAAACAAAGAGACCTGCTGTCAAATCTGGCAATAAACATAGATGGTTGTACAGTTATATCAGAAAAAACTGTAAAAGACCTTGTTGTTACTCTGGACCCAGATCTCTCTCTTGATGAACATGTAAAAAATATCTCAAGAGCAGCTTGTTTCCATCTCAGGAACATTGCAAAAATTCAAAATTGAAGGAATGATGCAGAAAAGTTAATCCATGCCTTTGTTACCTCAAGATTGGATTATTGTAATGCTCTCTTTTCTGGCTACCCAGACAAAATCCTAAAAAAATTAAGTTAATGCTTAACACAGCGGCCAGAATTCTGACTAGAACTGCAAAATCGGAACACATTACCCCAATTCTAGCCTCTCTACACTGGCTGCCCATTAAGCTTAGGGCTGATTTCAAAGTTTAACTATAAACATACAAAGCACTACATGGCATTTACCCTACTTATCTGTCTGATTTGGTGCAACCATACATACCCACATGTACATTACGTTCACAAGATGCCGGCCTCCTCATTGTTCCTAGAATATGTAAACAAACAGCTGGTGGAAGGGCTTTCTCATATAGAGCTCCCATTCTGTGGAATGATCTGCCAACCCATGTGAGAGATGCAGACTCAGTCTCAACATTTAGTCTATGCTGAAGACTCATCTCTTCAGTAAGTTCTATGGTACAGTATAGTCTGGCCCAGGGGGCTAAAAGAGAACGGCGGCACTGTTAATGAACCACCCATGCTGGCTTGCCTGGTAGGCTCCCCTCTCTCTATTGGGATATCCTCACTCCAATGCTACTCCTGTGGTGTTTACGGTCTGCTGGTGACCCTTTGGAGGTGTGGTCTTGGCAATGTGGGTGGGTCGGAAGCATGCCTGCTTGCTCCTGCCCGAGGCCCCTTGTGCAGGACCACGTCTCTTGTCCCCCCCCTGTCTCAGCCCCAGATGTTATGCTGCAATAGTTTATGTGACAGGGGACTAGGGTTTTATATATTCATTTTGGGGTCAGAGCTGTGTCAAGGTACTAGACCCAAGGTATGCCCACTCTAATGTTCCTGATGTCATGTTCATCCTAGGAGGACTCTAGGAACATGCGACAGGATCATGTGGCCTGATGACTCCTTCCTGTCCCCTTCCTGTGCCCGGCCCGCTGCTGTGCTGGATCCCATTTCACTGCGGTTGATGATCCCGTTTCCACCCGATGACGCCAGCTTTCATATCCAGGCGGCTTCACGGTCTTCCTTCGCAAGACCACCGAACTGTATTGACGCTACATAAAGACTATGGTCACATTCCACCCATCATATCTTCATTGCTGGACAATAATTGAACACCGATTGACCTTATTACAATGGGCTGTGTACCTTCGGATCCCCCACCCGGTACAGCCAGAAGAGGACTGGCCACCCCCTTGAGTCTGGCTTCTCTCTAGGTTTCTTCCCAGGTCCCTCCTACTAGGGAGTTTTTCCTAGCCACTGTGCATCACTTGTGTTGCTTGCTTTTGGGGATCTCGGGCCGGGTGTCTGTCAAAGCACTTTGTGACAACTGCTGTTGTAAAAAGGGCTTTATAAATAAATTTGATTGATTGATTGATAGGTAGGTAGGCCAAGCTCCTAATTAAAATAATTTCTAATCTTCATTATGAGGTGATGACAGCAGTTCCCTTTTGAACAAAATACGCCAATGAATGTAAGTTTGCCCGTCAATGGGAAAACACTGCCCCACGGCAGAATGGAACAGTTGGTTAAGCATCAGTGCACTCTTTAAAGTGAGAGAAAGGGAGACCAAACAGGAAAGGTGGTTTGCATGTTTAATGAGCTGTAGTACGTGGTTCCAGACTTCTCTTCTATTAGGACAATATACATATAGGATGCACAACGTAATTATATATATAGAACACTCACGCTCTAACGCGGTCTGGACGCGGATAATAAATAACTTGTATGCTTACTCAACAATACATATTTAGGTCTACATTGAAACACTGATAACGTGGCGAGGACACAATGTAGAGAGGTCAATTATGTAGAATGTCTGGTAACTCACATATCCCACAAATAGTACTTACACATGTAGCATTCTCTCAAACAAACAAAATCATCATCCCTAACGTTAGTCAATGACCGACAACCTCTCATCAATCATCAATCAAATAGATCACCGAGATACCAGCACAACCTAACTTAAACCTTATCTGTAACAGATGCACAAACCAAACAGAGGTTGTCACATATATTAAAGGGACATTACACATAATTGAAACTGAAAAAAACTGATAAAGAATATAACTCCCCCACACTGGCCTGGGCGTTACATTAACATTTTTCTTTAGACTTCAATAGCAATTTGCTATGTATTGATATTTGTTTTACACATATTTCTTCACTTAAAACAAATTTCACCTTAAAATACACATCAAACCAAACACAGTGTGCATGTACAGTGCCATTTTAATTCAGTAATAACAGAGAAGTGTTCAAGGGGATAAGCACTAGCTTCATCTATGTTTTCTAGAAAGCGACAGACTGGCCAGTCTGGATTTTGGGCAGATGCCCAATGTGATGTCACTGGAACACCGTAACTATTTATACTTGCGCATGGTGTTCGAGACACTAGTCGCAGTCTTCTCCTGAACAGAGGTGTCGCAACTGAGGAGTGGCTACCGACTTTGATATTTCTATGGACTAGATAAAGAACCAAAAGGTAAACGATGGCAGAACTGGCAGCAGCATTGATGATAATGTCGACAGTGGCTAAAAGAATCTTAACTGTGTTGTTATGAACCATTTACCGTTTTATTATGAACCATTAACTGTGTTATTATGAATTGTTTACTATGCCCTCGAACTCGTCCATGCTTCCTGTTTCTGCTTTGCCGCGCTCCGCTGAAAAAAAAGAGTGTTGCGCGCCCTTGGCTTGCACGCTCTAAATCTCCGCGAGTGCCAGCAAAATCTACTAAAATCTTCATTTTTACATCACTTTGGCGCGCGCCAGGTCGGAAACAGCTAGTATACTGCAGGCTTAATGAGGCCGCTGGTGGGTGGAAGTCCCAGGGCCATTTTTTGTCCCCAGTCCGTCACTGTTTTTAGACCATACAAATGTTATTTTGTACCTTTATTGAACCATGCAAGTTCACTAACAACCTATTATTTTTATAACAATGATCTGGGAGCAATAATGGTCAACCCACGTGCCCATTAAATGTGACAGTAATCGTTTCTAAACTCTTCAACTAGCTTGCTCAGCAGTTTTTTCACTTCCTAAAACACTCCAGTTACCATATGTGTAATGTTATGATATGTGTTAAAACATCTTAGTGCCAGATCTCCAATGAATAAGGAAATAGTTTTGTGCCAAGCATGGAATGTTCCTAAGCAAGATGTCACATTTCCTCCAAATACTGAAATAGAAATTATAAATCTGATATAATTAGAAAATATAAATCTAATACTGCTGTGGACTTTATTCATTTCTTCCTGATATATGCTTTATGCCTGTTGGTTTTGCCACATACCAGCAGTAAATTGGCCTATTATTGGTTTGCTGCCAGCATAAGAATATATACAATTGATAACAGTGTACTATATATTGAAAACAGTATATGTTGCACTCTTACAAAATATTTAAAAAAAGTTTTTCGGCTGTCCGAATTGGAGTACCCTTTTATGGTTCCCGGAATAATACCTTTTGGTTCCAGTGAGAGAACCCTTTTCACTGATGATTCTACAAGAAATCCAAAAGGAAGATTCAATCCTGGTCACATGATTTCCGACTTTGTCCGGAGCGGCACAAATTGATACAGTGCTACCCGGGATAAGGGATTGGCAAGTCAAAATAGCGTAACTTGCCACATCTCTCCTTAAGTGAGCAGATTGTGTGCCTCTGTGGACAATCATGGAAATATAGTTGATAAATATGTAATCCTTCTGAGCATGTATGGACTGAAGTTTTCTATGAGCAATGTGATAAGAATCGTAGGACTCGTCGACATCTGGTTTGAGGAAGCATGTGAGCGCCCTCAACTGTCAACTGTTCCAATTGGGACTGGAAAAAAGTATAATACAACAAAATAATGGCAAAAGGGTTGTATTTGGAACCAGGGGTGTCAATTTGGTATGGCAAGATATGGCATAAATAAAATAATAAAAACAAATTGAACTTGTATTTCCTTAAAATATATCAAAATAAATATGCTAAGGGGTAAGGGTACTTTATTGTCACATACACATACATGTAGCGAAATTCATTCTCTGCATTTAACCCATCCCTCAAGGGAGCAGTGGGCAGCCATTTACAGCACCTGGGGACCAATTTCCAGATCTAAGGGAGAGCTTTCGTCAGGGGCACTGACTGGAGAAACTAACCTGCATGTTTTTGATGGTGGGGGAAACCTCAATCTCCATAAACAGTGGGCTATCTGATGCCAATCTGACACTATCTCTCTATGGAAGCCATTTAAGTCAATATTAAATATATACATAAATACATAAATAAATGAATATGGCTATGAAATAAGTCCTGAAATAAATAAATGACACAATAAATATATAACTATTCAAATATAAATATAGAAATGGAGTCCAAAAAATAAATGAATTGTTTTTTATTCACAATGGTATGTTTTAAAGAAAATCTTGTATTTATTTCAGGGGACTTATATTTCATAATTCCACAATTATTTATTTCAAGGCACTCTTATTTTATAATGGCACATTTCATAATATCCATTTGTTATATTCAAATGAATGGGGCGTGGTTAACTCACAGATTCAAACCAAATGAACAGCATCTGTATTGAACACTTTATTGAAATACTTGCGCGGATAAGTGATCTTCAAAATATAGACATCCCACAGATCTGAACAAGGATTTGTGGAGCTTCTGACAAGACAGGGTTAGAAAGGGAATTAGGAGATAAAAATGGTATATATATATTTGCCTTTTGTTTAGTTGTGCATTGAACACCCCTTAGTTGCCTACTAGAATTTCTGTGAAGTACAAAAATCAGTAATGATAATTAGATCTCTGCTCTCTGTCTATTTTGCTGAAATGTGCAACAAAATAGAAACGATGAATGTAAGAGAGAAGTCTGTTCTTTTCAATAGCATAGTCGATTTTTGACATTATGTCCAATTGCCATACCTTGGCTTTAGCTGAAACAACACCCCTGCTTGGCTATTCTGGGAGACATAAAAGGGTACTCTTATAGGGACAGCCAAAGAACACCTTTGGAACCCTTTTTTCTAAGAGTTCCACCAACATCCACAAATAATGTGTTGAATGTTTTAAGAAAATGTAGAAGGTTTTAATATATACAGGGTACAGATAGTACCATACAATTAGGTCCAGAACTACTGAGATGCAGTTGAAGTTCAGATTTTCAGCTTTATTTGACGGGGTTGAACAAAAATGTAAATGTTTAGGAATTGGAAGCATTTTCATACACAGTACTCTTATCTCAGGGGCTCTAATATAGATGGACAAATTAACACAATCCTAAAAAAATTAAGCTAAGCAGGGTTGGGCCTGGTTAGTCCCTGGATGGGAGACCAGTGCTACTGGAAGTGGTGTTGGAGGGCCAGTAGGGGGCAATCTTCCAGGGCAGGGATGGGGACATCTGCCCTGAGTAGGGTGCCGTCTTTCGAATGAGACGTTAAAACAGGTGTCCTGACGCTTTGTGGTCACTAAGACCCCATGGCATTATTCGTAGGGATGTTAATCCCGAGGTTCTGGACAAATTTCCAATCTGGCCCTCAGACCATCATGGCAACCTAATCATCCCTATCTCTGAATTGGCTCATTCATTCCCCTCTCCCCCTCCTCTCTCTCCCTTCCCCCAGGCCATTGCTGTAACTGAGAAAGTGTTCTCAGTCAACTTCCTGGTAAAATAACGGTTAAACTAAACTAAACTAAACACTGCTCCCTTAAACAGGACTTCAGGCTTCGTCAGTACACTATAGAGTACTGGTAGTTAGATTGCAATAAGACAAGGTTATCCTGGCTGTCCATCCTTCCCCCAACCCAGACAGTGCTGGGTCCGTGGGCACTGCCCTTATGGGTCTCGGGGCCACTGCTCGAACCCAGGCTGAAATAAGGTATCAGCTTTGCGTTACAGCATCTTAGACTGATACGACACTCAGGATGCCCCCTGTGACTTGGAAATAATTCTATACATCTGCAACACTAACTTTGTAAAACCTGTTGTTTGTATAATATCCATGAGCTCCTCAATGCTTCCCCAAATAAACACAGTCAAATGTATAGTTATTTTAGAGATCTGTCCTCCAGGACCAGAGAATACAAGTTTTTCTGGATTGCCATTCTGCAGTGGCCAAGCGGTATACAGAAACAATATTTCCCCTTTAAGGAAAACATGGAGTCAAATATGGGCTTCTCTAACCAGAAAGACTGCCAGTGACCTATAATGGAGCTGAATATATACTCTCTGATATGAAGTTGGAATTGTCAACAAGAGTCGCTAGTAGCAAGGCACATTGATAAAATATATTTTTGAAGTCTAATAATTGCAATCAATACATTTTCTCTAAAATGTTATATTGTTTAAAAATCTACTAAACAAATTGTAGCCCATTAAACATTACAGTGGCACAGACAAAATGGGAGATACATTTATTAAATGTGTTATGAAATTGCTGATTTATAATGCAAACATTTATAATTGCTCCTGCATCATGTATAGTGAAATAGCATAAAAATTATACGCTCTCTGACTGAATATTTACTGTTGTTTTCATCTTCTCTTGCATATTTCCACAAAGGTAACAAGTGTGAAACAAACAAAAGCTTTGAAATCAACAAACTTGGCTCTAGGTTCCCTCTATAAATTAAATACTGTACATTGTAAGACAGAATATCATTATTTTCCTGTTGATTGTTTTCCAAAGTTCTTTTCATTTCACACTTCAACCGTAGTTTAACAATTGTTTTATTTAACATTTATTTAATTTAGGGACTGTTGACTTTTTATTTTTAGAGGGGGCTTGTCAAACTTGACTTAGCCATTTACATCACATGGACTCCGAAATGCATTTAAATAAGAGAAAGCACTTTGAAGCCAATTTCAAAAAATAAATTGCCGTTCTCACCTCTGCCACCTGAATAAAATCACATAGCTTACAGCAACAATTAAAGTTCCAACACCCTAGCCAATTTCTTACCAGGCCCACCATCCTATAAAAATCTTGTCTCTTAGCAGACACACTGAAAACTAAATACAGTAGAGTGTACATTTGTATACTTTTTCAGCCTGGACCCACATGGGGAATAGAACCCTCAACCCTGTTGTTGCAATCTACCTGCTATAGCAAAAGAGCAACACTGAGCAATACGTACCAAAATAAAGTTATTTTTCTTCTTTCTTGTGGTGCAAAAACAGGGCATTAAATTCCAGATGAAGCTTTAACATATCTCAGGAGATATTATATATCCTTTTAACCAATTTCAGCCATTTCGGGAGGGTTTTGAGAGATCAGTTCAAACTTGTCTGCTGTCGCAACATTAACAGAAATCAACAACAAGCAAGAGTTTGAAAAAGCCTGAGGCGTTAACTGGAGGGGGTGGATTTGGGGGATGCTTCTCAAGTAATAAGTCTTGCCTATTCATGTATCGGCACACCACCTGAAGCACATTCTTTTCTTTTGTTGGCTGTTTGTCTTGGCTTCTAGTTTGTTTTCTGCTGTTCAGGCTGCTTTTGACATGCTCATTTTGCTTATTCATCTTGTGATTTCTGTCTTGTATGTTCATAGGAAGTTACACCATATCCTTCGGTGGTACAATATTTTGTATTACTGAAATTTCACAATAACATATTTGAAACAAGCAGATTTTTGGCCTTTGTCCTATTCAGGGAAGGACAGACCATGTACACTCATCTCAAGTTAGAACTTGACCAGCAGAGAATAGGATTTCTTCACTAAGATCAGCTTGGTACTACAATTTATCACATGTTAATACTCCACTCTGGAGTTCAGAGGGTATAACCTGTTAATTGCACATATAACTCTTTAGCAAACTCAGGGAATGTGATAAGATAGAGTGATGCAACTTTTTCAAGTGGAAGTTTGAGAACAATCCCTTATTGTTTCGTTCAGGCTCCGCCCCAGCAAGCAGGAAGCTGTAGAAACTGTATATGAATGACAAACACTTCAGTAAACAAAGAGTTGCCTGACAACATAGCACACATCAGAATGTAGAACTTTGACATCTGTTGCCATACACCTTTCATTTACAGAAGAGCAGTTATGTCTGGGCCTTTTTTAGCTGTACTGGTGTTGTTTATGGAGTGGTATGGCATACATTAGTAGTATCAATCTACATTATTAAAGTATATATTATTATTTTGACTAAGCAACTTAAATTTGAAAGAATGCAATCAAATGGGTTTTAGGTAGCATATAGGTTAAAACTTCTGACCAGTAACTGAATGGATGTTAGATCATATTTGAGAGCCAGCATGGTGAAGCATCTTTTTTCTGTCCTTAAGCAAGGAAGTTAAACCTAATTGCTGTCTGGTTGTTACTATAAATGGGAATGAGTTCAGAGGCATTCCATGGTAAATCGAAGGATCCAAAAGAAAGAAAAACAGTGCTTAAACCATATATAGGCCTTTTTCAGACATTATGATAACAAAAACTATAAATAGCTATCACCAAGGACATCATACTAAACAGCACAAAAAACATAATCTTCTAGATTATATACATATTTGGGCTTTACAGATAGGATTAGGCTGTGAAGTCCATCGTACAATCTTATATATACTGTGGTCATACTCTATTGTCAGCATGTGTGGTTTTGTGCAAGTATGTGGCTTGTGCATATTATTCATCAGGCTGTTATTATAAGAACAGGGCAGCTCAAACCTATTCCTGGAGATATACTGTAGGTTTTCTCTCCTACCCCACTTGTGCGAAACCTTATGTCAATTTCAGTCATCTAATTATTAGAATCAGGTGTTACATAAAGGTTGTAGACAAAATCTACCAGACGTATATCTCCTGGAACAGGATTAAAGAACTCATGTTAATGGGATACTGTAGTAAATATTTAGATAATGATGTCTTTTAACTACTTTCTCAGAGTCAAGTGAAAATGAACAATATATATTTACAGTTCCAAAGGGTTAGGGTTCTAATTCTAGCAATTTGTGAAATCAATAACTATTTTTTGTGTAATGACTGTAAATCTAACAGCTTGCTGGTTGTTTCTAAAGACATTCAATCATTGTGAGAATACACTATTTTATTTCAAATTTAGACATTTGAATAAAGAAAGGTAGATTTAGTATGTTACATTATTTAGCAGACACTCCTGTTCAGGGCTAAATCCTAAATTGGCCATTCTCCTTTCCCCTCAGACCTCAGTTTGCGTGTTCGAGTGTCCCAAAGCTGAGTGTAAATAATCAAGGGCCCTTCCAGCGTTTGTGCAACAAAAACGTCTCCATTACCATTGTGAAATCCCATAAGGCACCACATTATTTTGCAGCTCATGCCATTTCAAAGAATGGATAGCCATGCCTAAACATTCCACATGCATTTGTTCATGTCTGAGTTCAAGACCTAACACAAGTTGGTTTTGTGTAAAACTACAGAGATTTGTTCATTTGAATTGCATGCTTGTTTTACTATTCATAAGAGCACCTGCATATAAAGTCACGGTTGTGTCACGAGGGTTATCTTCTCGCCAGTCACCCTTTTAAAGTTTCAACATGTGACCGTGAAAGGCATTGTGAGAAAGTTAGCAGTAGCGGAGAAATGGGTGTTCACAGTTAGAATAATGATTGAATTTGTTTTTCCACTGCACCACTGTGGAAATAAACCAAGTATCATGCTTTTACCAACTGCCAAACATGACTAAGAATATTGATTTGTTTTTCCGTACTACATGTTTATTGTTTTTGTAGATCTACAACTGAACCAGAGAGGAGCTGCCTTTAGTCCGCTTCCAGCGGGCATATAAGAGCAGATCCAAAGAAAGAACAAATAACAGGCATATGAAAACTTCATGGGTAGAGTGGAGAAATAGGTTTGGCTAATTAGGAATGATAATGACAGTGGTAGAGTAGGATTTATAAATCATGTCAAGATACGGACAAAACAATTACATCCATGGCAATGGCTTCACGTGTTGACTCAGATCTGCACCTTTGTTATTCTTAAAAAGAGCATTAGCATACAGTCATTGTGACACCATTGTATCTGATCACAGACATTTGTGTGGCCTGACAGGAATGTTTTGATTGGCCTGCAGACATGAGTATAAATTGAACAGAAAGAGGCAGAGCAGAACAGGAAGTGTTAGGAGGAAGTGAGACAGAGGAAGAATATAAGCAGCAGCTGCTAACCTGACTCCTGGAAGCAGCGTTTGATGGAGCGGCAGAGGATGTATTAGTGATTCGGAAGGAGGTGTGATACATGAGATCTGTAGCATTGGTGTTGACATGCACTGAAAGCCAAAGCGACTGGCAAAGATGAAATACTGCAGATGTGCATGCAACATAAGCTCGTGTGAAAAAGCTTTTGTGAAAAAAAAAACAAATCAAACATGTCCTATGGCTTTGAATGAAGCACAGTTTGGTGAATGTAGACAATAGTTTAATCAGTTTACTAAACAGAAGAATTACCTATTACAGTTATCTAGGTCATTGGTAGGGACTTGAAGTGTGGCATTGGGGTTCATGAAGCAGGCGAATGGCAGCTACTGCTGAACCAAATCGGCATGGTCAGCGTGACTGAGGCCAACGGCATCATGTTTGAGGCAGAAGGTGGGGGTCAGCCCGAGGTCTTCACCCTATTGGTGGAAATAGGTGCAGCTAGAAACACACCAGTCAAAGAATGCATTTTGAGGGAAAATAACTCTTGGTTAGGCAACAGTGTGTGTCCACTCTCCTCCACACAGTCCCATTAACAAACACATACATATCTATTGATAGGGAAACAAGAATGTCTTGTAAAAAAAACAAGAATGAATCACTTCTATGGGGTGCGTTACAACCTATAGGAAACAAACAGCTCAGTAAATAAATTCTGATAGTTAAGCCAAGTTATTTCAACAATCAGATATCAATAAATCACTGTCCATTAGAGATTTAAATTATACCCATACTATATGGGGACTTTATTTATTTACTGTGAACTGTAAATACATAAAAATAAAACTAATAATTTTTTTAAATTTAATTTATAATTGGATGAATTGCAATACAGTAATTTAATTCTTGTCATTATTCACAGTTGTATCTTTTTTAAGCTGTTCAAGCTCAGTGTGATGCCTACGGTTTAAACAGAAGCATTTGTTACCCAAGGAAACAGAGCCAAGTTATCCAGTTTTGACACTCCTAAACTAGAACTGAACAGGCACAGCCACAGACCTGGTGAATCAGAATATACCTGTAGTAAGGAATTCAGAATGGATTTCAGTTTAATGCTGTAGCTCAGTGTAATTATGCCACAATTTCTTTATTCTGTTTTGGTTAGGTTTCTGACCTTTTTCTCCCTTCACTGTAGCTTTGGTTTGTTGTCAATCTGAAAAGTTTACTTTCATCCCAGTTTCATCTGTCTTGCAGAAGACAGTAGGTCATTAAGGACATTTTTCCTACAGTGATCCTGTTATTTTTCCTCCTATCGTGACAAATGAGAAACATTGTCATAACATGTTGCTGCCTTTTTGCCCCTCTATACCTCATATATATTTCTTGAGATAATGTTGTCATAATCACTTTTACAATGTTTGACAGACCAGAAGATCCAGTGCTCGAAAGTGGGGCGGTACTCACCGGCACCTCTATATTTTACTCTTAAGCGTACCTGCACTTTTTCTTGCGTACCGATGCCTCTCGCATGTAACCAGTACGCAACCACTGACAGAGAAAGCGTCAGTGTCAGATAGATTGGTAATGATCCTAACGTTACATAAACTACACTACCCAGAGGGCACTACGTGACTTCAGATCCCTTGACGAATCACGTAAAGGAAAGCAGTCAGTCCACCCTATCAGAAGTTCGCTTCTTCACGGATGCTAGTTAGAAAATGCTGTCGTCTGATCGTAACATATTCTTTACTGCTGAAAAAACGCTAAATAAGTGTATTTTTAAGTTGTTATGCTAGCCTGGCTTTAGAAAGGTACTAAAAGAATGCGTGTGCCACAGCCAGACACGTCCACAGAGGTCCAAGTCCAACCAGAAACATTGGGTACGTTTCATGAGCTTCAAACTAACGTTAATTAAAACCCTTCACTGTCTCCCAACGTTCTAAAATACATGCCGTTGGAAAGAGGAAGATCAGATGAAAAGAATGAGTGGTGGCTCATCCCATGTGGGTTAAACACAGTCGGAGCTATGACGCCTCAAATTCTGTCATGTTTTATAGACACCTTTTTTACTAAACACGTTACAGACAGGAAGTAAAAAATAGCTGGGATTTCAAAAACGTATAGAAATATTGTAAGAAATTGGTGCAGCATTTTGATGTTGACTAGTTTGTAGGGCCTCCAAACTTTGCACACTGGTCCAGGAGCCCTGGGGACTTGACAATATGCATTAAAAAGCCTTATTCGTCATGGTGTACATGCTTTTACACAAATAAATATATATACATGTTGTTTTTTTGGGATACATTTTTCATAGAACATAAAACTAATTGATCCAGGATGTTGGATTTCATTAATCGATTTTGTAGCCTTGGGTCTGCTAAGTCCAAAACCATAAGGCACTTCACTGTAGGTCAAAGTATGACCTTTACGAGGCCAAAAGGTCAACTTTGTGCCAGGCGGACCTAAAACCCCTTAGACCTTGAAGGTTGACGTGAGCGTCAACAATAACGTGAGTAACGAAACAAATGGATGGACTGACTGTTGGTCAAGGGACACAAACACACACAACTTTTTTAAATAAATACATTTATTTTGTTATAAATAACAATAAATTGTTGCTGTACCAGCAATATCTTCAAGTTTTGTTTTTCACTGTAGAAATCTCAAATGTCATAATAGCCGCTTTCCGACCGCAGGGATTTTTGCAGTTCCTAGAACATAACGTTCATATCCTATAACCCTTTTTTTCTTGTGTTCCGATAGAAGAAATTGCGGGATTATTTAGTTCCTCGCACAGCCGTTCCTATAACCTTTTTAGCTCCTACTCCAGAGCAGGGTCTTTCCATTTTCCCTTTTCCTAGGTCCACGTTGATTGGTCCAACTTATAAATTACACCGATCGCTTCGTTTGTCTGTTGCATATAATGCTACATATCATGCTGGAGCCTTCATCTTTTGTGTTTCTGTGTTAAGTAGCTACTCAATTTCTATGACTCCAGTCTAGTTTTTAAACGCCGCGGTTCGAACTCCGTTATTAGGACATTATTTTATAAAATTGTATTGGATGTCGTTTTCAGACTCGTGATCTGAAACAGCAAGCCGCGGTAGGAACCCAGCACTACTTGGGATGAAAACAACCAGATCATCCGCATACATAAGATGATTTACACCCAGTGTTACAAACATTAAACTGTGAAATGTTGTATGTAGCGCTATACTAAAGTCTAGTGACGACGCTATTAAAGCCTGTTGCGGTGCTTGCGTCACTCCTTTATCCCTTCTACCAGTTCCTATGGCCACTTGACCAGTGCGAATGCAAAGAGCAAAACCGGTTTTGGGGGAGAGTAGTTAGTAGAACTGTTTAGAAGTGGACTGTTCCTATAACTACGTTCCTGTAACTACTTGGTCGGAAAGCGGCTATAGATTTGCCGGTACCGGCACCTTTTTTTTCCCATTTCAAGCAGTGAGAAGATCACATAAATGATTGCAGCACAGAGGCCACATTCACAAGTAAGCATTGAGACACGACAGACTGTGCTTTGCCAGGGAATAACCGCACACCTCAGCAGTGGAAAGCTGGAGTGTGTTAATGCGCTTATTAAACGATCAAGAAAAGGACCGCGAGGCATGCAGTTATCGTCTAACATTAACATACCCACCACCCAGTGGCGGGCCGTGCATTTTACACCTAGGCCTTCAATATCTTCCCGAAATTAAAACGCATTATAATAACCTCACAATGACATTCTAGGGCTTTTGTATATATTATACAAAATATAAATAGGCTACATCATATTTCCTTTAAGTTATATTTCTTAACGTTAGTTTGTCAGAACACAGAAATACCACTATTTTGTGCACCCAGAAGTTTTGCAAACTACCAACATTTGTCTTTCCTCCCTGAAGGTGGCTTTCAGAGGCTAGGTCCGGGGCGTTCCTCATGCCATTTTAAATAGTTATAGTATGCACCGAATAGCCTAATAACTTGCATATTTCATTCTTTCCTGTACTTAAATGTGCACATTTTCTTAAGGATTCTAATATTTTTTACCTATACTTTTACAAATATTAGGCAACATGAAAATAGCAATGAGAAAAGTTATATCACATTTCGCTATTTGAACTATACTGGACGACTGCTGAGGAAAATAGTTTTTTCAATAGCTAACGCGTGGCTCCGTCTTTGAAATGATTATGCATTTTAGGCGCATTTAAATAATTTTTTCTTTCTTTTTTAAATAGCAATAAAGACAGTTTTACAGCTTTAAGAATGGTCTCTGAATGACGAAGTAGACTGTTGTTATCATCAATATGAAATATGCATAGGCCTGAACATTTCCATTGAAACATTTACGTGAATCAGATTTACAACTATGGCCATCTATGGATAATCTGTCAAGCGCATTATAACGCTCTTAAATGTGGAGGAAGTATCTACTTGGAATATCGGGCCTTTTTCACAAGTACAAGTACGAGTAGCCTACTTATGCCCAGTATCTGGCCGATACCAAGTACTGGTATCGCCCATCCCTAAGGCCCTGCCAGTAAAAATATATAAAAATATATAAAAATCCACCAAAGCTGCATATTGTTTGAAAACGAAGTCCGTCCCCCTTTCTCTTTTAAAAAGACTTGACGCAGTTGTACAGCACATCTTTGCGTTAAGTTCCAATAAAAGATCTTGCCCAGTGCTGAGAGTCGATCCTGCCCAGTCCTATATTCGCCACCAAAGCCACTTCTTCACCTCCAACTGCCATTCTGCTAAAAGTAAAAAATCTAACAATCTAAAAATTGAAAGTTTAAAGAAATCGGAAAAGGGTGTAAGCTAAGCTACATCTTGTTCGGATGGCAAACGCTATACTTGGTAAAGAACACACCCAACATGGTAAAGTCGAAATCTGATTGGTTAAAAATATAACAATCAACAACATGGTCCTGATGGGCTTCAACAGCAGACGGTATTCACTCGGAATACTGAATGCCCTAGTCTACCCGGAGACAACACAGATGAAAAAATCTTATTGGACAAAAGCTTTCATTTATATGAGCTGCGCTGAAAGCAAGGCAAATGAAAAGAGCGTATTGGAGCAATGAAATTACCTTATAGAATAATTTAAATGAACTTTGTAAAATATATATATTGTTAATGTAAAAATATATTCTGACTATCTTTGGGCCTGCAGAGAAGGCTTTGCAGGCCCTGACGGCCCACCACTGCTGCCACCACTCCTCTTACTGTTGCAATGTTAGAACGCCGCATAAATCAAGTTGTTCCTATTAAACGGATCATTTACATAATTTATAACAAGGTCTGAACACTTATGTAGAGTATAATTTAATTTAAATGGCACTCGTTTTCCAGTCTGCTTTAGTGATGCATTTGTTTATGCAATTTAAATGTTTGGTTGGTACAGACTACACTCTCAGCATCAATCAGCCTACTAACCGTCAGTGTTGGGTAAAGTGGCTTGTACACTTACATTCCAGTTACTTGTTGAGTTCACAAGTTTTGGGAAGTCCCTAATTAAGACAAAATTATTAGGTAAATTGAGTTCATATCTTACCGGTGACCATGATTGATATTTTCTTTAATCTTTAATCTCTATTTGTTTAATAGGTTACTTTTAAGATATGAACTCCATTTACCGGATCATTTTTTCTTAATAAGGGACACCGCAAAACTTGTGAACTCAATATGTAACTGGAATGTAACTGAAAAGTAGCTTTACCCAAACACTGCAACCGTACTGTACCGACGACCCTATGGTTAACACAGTCAAGCAAACATCTGTGCAGTTTTGCATTGCAAGTGCGTTTCGAAATTGTATTTCTGGAGACATTTAAATACATTCATTAATAGTGACAATGTGCAATCTTGTCTGGGAATCAAAACGTTATGAATACGGGCAGACTTCCATGTATGCAGGTGCTGCCATTAATATGTTTCTATATCCTATCAGGGGATGATTTGCTCAAATTGCAATGACAGCAGGAGTGAGATAATTCCCATGATTATTGGTTGTTCTATTATGTAAAGCGCCTTTAGAAGCTGCTTTAAAGGCGCTATATAAAAATAAAGTTACTAACAACATGTAGGAAAACAATTGTAGGCTATATGCCTCAAGAAAGAACAGAAAATATTAATAAAATTATAGGCATAAAATAATAGCAGGCAACTTGTAAGTCTGATTCAAACAACTGTTTGCATAGAGAGTTGTTTGATCTTAATTTTGCTGGTGAGAATGGTAGGCTACCGTAATTCCCCTATCTGTCACGGGTAGACTAAGGAGGAACCCAAATGCAGACGACGACCAGGTGAGTAACAATTAAGCTTGTTTATTGTAGAAGTGAGTAGTGGATGGTTGGAAAACTGAAGGTGGTGGGTTTGTAGTAGTCCAGAACTGGACTACTGAAGACGTAGAATGAGCTGGCACAGAACAGACTGGTAGCAGGCAATCAGAAAACAGGTCCTTGGGTACAGGTCCAGGTAGCTAGGAGGAAAAGGAAAATGAAATGATGAGCAGGTGGCTAGGAAAACAGGAACTGGAAACTTAATAATCAAGTAATTGGAATAATCAGGAATTAGGCAAGACTTATATAAATGGCTAAGAAACGCACTTTAATAATCCGGCAGGAACTGACTGCCAAAATCTCCCTAAAATAGGGAGGGAAACAATCCGCCCCAGGTGCGTAGGAGGTGCAGGTAATGAGGATCTGGTGTTGATTGCTGGTGCTCTGTAATACTGTTGCTGGGGTGCCTTTGTGGAGTGCGGGGATCTCGGGAACTAGTGAGAACAACAGGGAGACAGACAAAGACATACAACACACACACACACACACACACAAGGGAGCCAGAAGTGAGGGAAGGCACACATAAGGAGAGGGGAAGATAGCTCAGGGAGGCAGAACCACGACACTTTCAGAGACCCACTTATAATATTCTGTCAAACTGTAGGCTATTTCTTGATATTTTAAAATATAAAAAAATTTGTCTAGGGATAGATGGAAAAACAACCCAACCCGTGATGTGTGGTATAGCAACGTGCAGCACTTTTATGGATAAGGCCTTACCTGGTTCCAGTCCCTGAATCAGGCTAGATAATCCCCATAACTACCCGAGGACATCCAACTGTCCCTTAAATTTATTTTGGGTGTAACGTCTAGTGTGTCTTGTGTTGGGAAGTCAGCTCTTTACTCTGTCCAAGGGGGGGAGGTCTGTGGAAAACCCAGGCTGTGTAATGTGAGAGGTAGCTAAAACCGTTAGGCTTACGAGCCAGCCACCAGTGTATTGACATAAGACAGCCCCTAGCTAGCTATCGCTTCATCACGAAAAAACACTTTATTACAAAACTGATTAGATTACTTAAAACCTGTGGCTGGTTAGTATGTCTACATCAGCTGCAATCTTTTTGTGGTAAGTAAATGTTAAAATCTTTGAAGCGAGAAAAATTGTCCGCCATTTTTTATTTTGGTCAGCTCCTCAAGGTGGTGTAGTGATACTTTTTCATTACATACTACAGAATGTGAGTGATTAGGCAACATTTTACGTGCAGATATGAGGGAATAGTCATAAGCTTGGAATGCAATTCTAGCCAATCAACTTGCAAATATCGCCGAAACCGTTTTATAAAATATGTTAATGGATAATTCCACAGTAAATCAGTTTCTTAATATAGTATTTACAAAGTTCATTCTTGCTTCATTATGTACAGATTGAACAATAATCCGTCAATGATACATTTTAATTTGATGTTGTGTTCATCCAAGTATATACACAAAAAATACATGCTAGATCATGCTAACCAGGGGTCCGGGTGGTGTAGTGAGCTAAGATGCTGCCTTGCAGCACAATCTACGTAATGATAATCAGTAGACAATTAAAAGGCTGTTAAGGTGCATATTCGATAATTGTTTACAAGTTGGCAGACATGTAAGAGGCTGACAATTAGCCTATAGACTAGTCAGTATATCATTCTTGGTTTCATGTTTAATCAGTGATCAGCCTAAATTGTTATTTGTATATCTTCATTTCAATATGGCAACTTGGCTACGAAATTAAAGGACTTTTATGTTTCGTGACATATGCTATATGTATTTAGTTTTATTTAAACAGTGTTTTGTGTTTTGTTTTATGTGCCGACCTCTGGGCACTGGGAAAGTGGTAGGCACTTGATTACTCATTACTCATGAAGAGTGCTTTGGCTAAATACCCACACTGGCGCATAGTGAGTAATCAAGATGCCTATTCATCCCAGTGTTCTGTAATGGTCGGCGCACATTATTGTGAGTCAACTCCTGTCATGGAGAAGAGGAGAACTGGAAATTAATTTATCCTGATTGTAGTGCCGTTGTGTACCTAGTGAGTGTACATATTTGATACATATTCACCTCGTTATGTGTCGTAAAATATGTAGATGTTATTGTTGAACCAGGCGTATTCTATATATTTCTTTTGCGTCAGTGCCGTGTTAGAGCACTTGTATTTATTATCTAGACGTTGTGCAGTTCCAATGAACTTTGAATTCCAAACTGCCACCTTAGATATATATTTCCAGATCATCCCGTTCATTAAAAATCAAGAACACTCCATTTCTCTCCTCAACACAACCAACTGTGACAACATGACACATTCTTCTATGGTATTGCTATGAGGAATTCACTGACAGAGACCCATCCATTATCAACCAATCACTGTGGGCATACTGTAGTAATTTAAACTTGTTCGTGGAACACAACATCATCCAGAGTAACCCTACCTTTTCACTTATTTTAAGATTTTATGCCAGAGTTGGTGTGGTGGTCTAAGCTCCTGACTACGAAGCATGCAGGTCCCCTGGCGACAGGGGTTCGAGCCCTGGCTAGACCCAACTGTCTGTGCCCTTCCTCTCTTTCTCTCCCTACCTGTTTCCCTGGCTTCTGCTTCCTCCTGTTATGTCAATAAAAATGATAAAAAACAATCCCCAAAACAATCGTTGTATACCCCAAAACAATAGTTAAACATAAAAAATAAGATTTCTCCCAATTCCTTAGTATAAGTCTCAGCAGCTTGTGAATAAGTTGAGAGAAAACACTTAGCTAAAAACTTTTTCTGCTATTTGAGAGGCCTCTTAATAAGATTAAATGTTTTGTGAATATGGCCCCAGAGCAGGTGTAAGTGAATGAGTGTATAGATAATGGATCTGTGTGTGTGTGTGTGTGTGACAAATACAAAGATTAGTGTGGATTCATGATTTACAAGCATTTTTGGGGTATACAGTGGGTACGGAAAGTATTCAGACCCTTTAAATTTTTTAGTCTTTGTGTCATTGCAGCCATTTGATAGAATCAAAAAAGTTCATTTTATTTCTCATTTATGTACACTCAGCACCCCATCTTGACAGAATAAAACAGAAATGTAGAAATATTTGCAAAATTATTAAAAAAGAAAAACTGAAATATCATATGGTCATAAGTATTCAGACCCTTTGCTCAGTATTGAGTAGAAGCACGCTTTTGAGCTAGTACAGCCATGAGTCTTCTTGGGAATGATGCAACAAGTCTTTCACACCTGGATTTGGGGATGCTCTGCCATTCTTCCTTGCAGATCCTCTCCAGTTCCGTCAGGTTGGATGGTGAACGTTGGTGGACAGCCATTTTATTAGGTCTCTCCAAAGATGCTCAATTGGGTTTAGGTCAGGGCTCTGGCTGGGCCAGTCAAGAATGGTCACAGAGTTGTTCCAAAGCCACTCCTTCGTTATTTTAGCTGTGTGCTTAGGGTCATTGTCTTGTTGGAAGGTGAACCTTTGGCCCAGTCTAAGGTCCTGAGCTATCTAGATTAGGTTTTCTTCCAGGATATCTCTGTACTTGGGCGCATTCGTCTTTCCTTCAATTGCAACCAGTCGTCCTGTCCCTGCAGCTGAAAAACAGCCCCATAACATGATGCTGCCACCACCATGTTTTTCTGTTGGGATTGTATTGGGCAAGTGATGAGCAGTGCCTAGTTTTCTCCACACATACCGCTTAGAATTAACGCCAAAAAGTTAAACCTTGGTCTCATCAGACCAGAGAATCTTATTTCTCATAGTCTGGGAGTCCTTCATGTGTTTTTTGGCTAACTCTATGCAGGCTTTTATGGCTTGACAGAGGAGAGGCTTCTGTCGGGCCACTCTGCTATAAAGTCCCGACTGGTGGAGGGCTGCAGTGATAGTTGACTTTGTGGAACTTTCTCCCATCTCCCTACTGCATCTCTAGATCTCAGCCACAGTGATCATTGGGTTCTTCTTTACCTCCCTCACCAAGGCTCTTCTCCCATGATTGCTCAGTTTGGCTGGACGGCCAGGTCTAGGAAGAGTTCTGGTTGTCCCACACTTCTTCCATTTAAGGATTATGGAGGCCACTGTGCTCATAGAAACCTTGAGTGCTGCAGAAATTCTAGTGTAAACTTGGCCACATCTGTGCCTTGCCACAATTCTGTCTCTGAGCTCCTCAGATAGTTCCTTCGACCTCATGATTCTCATTTGCTCTGACATGCACTGTTAGCTGTATGGTCTTATATAGACAGGTGTGTGCCTTTCCTAATCAAGTTCAATCAGTGTAATTAAACACCACAGGACTCCAGTGAAGGAGTAGAACCATCTCAAGGAGGATCAGAAGAAATGGACATCATGTGAGTTAAATATGAGTGTCACAGCAAAGGGTCTGAATACTTATGACCATGTAGTATTTTAGTTTTTGTTTTATAATAAATTTGCACAAATTTTTTTTCTGTCAGGATGGGGTGCTGAGTGTACATTCATGAGAAATAAAATGAACTTTTTCGATTTTATCAAATGGCTGCAATAAAACAAAGAGTGAAAATTTAAAAGGGGTCTGAATACTTTCCGTACCCACTGTATGTGTTGACGGGCATATTGCAAGTGTCCTTGTAACGTATCACTCCCAAAAGGTAAAATGAACAATAATGTTTATTCTATACAGGTTAGTAGCCAAAAAGCAGGCAGTCAGACATGCATAGGTTGGTACACTAAACAGGCAGTAACACAGGCGGAGGTCGGTACACAGATCTAGTTCTCAGGCAGGCAGGCTTTTCAAAAACAGTAACAGATCAGGCGAAGGTACAGAGGATAATCCAAAACACAATACTGAATAAACAATGCACGGGTCAGCCCAGAATAACAATCCAAGAATATATGCTCAGTAGGAAGAAATGTATTACTTCCAATACCTCGGAAGGTGAGAGCAGGGTGAGAGCAGGTGTACAGAATTTGGGTGATTGAGTCCGGGTTATGGGAATTTTAGTTCTGAGCAGTCTAGGATAGGGAAGCTGTAGTTCTCAGGGAAGGGGAACTGGGGAATGTTACAGTCCTCTGGGGAGGCTAAAATATTGGCACTTTACTACTGAGCCCATGCTGTCCAAACCGAAACGCAGAGCAATTCACTGCATTCCAAATTATTATGCAAATTGGAATTAAGTATCAAAAGTTAAGAGAGCAGCTGCTAAAATGACATTACATAGCAGCAAACAGGTATTTGATTTTTTTGAGAAGCTGCTGGGGCCTCTGGAGTCCCGCGAACCTCAAGGTGTAGGATCCTCCAGAGGCTTGTAGTTGTGCATAAACCTACAATTCGGCCACCCCTAACCAATGCTCACGAGCAGAAATGGTCGCAGTGGACCCAGAAATACATGAAGACTAATTTTCAAACAGCCTTGTTTACTGATGGGTGCCATGCAACCCTGGATGGTCCAGATGGATGGAGTAGTGGATGGTTGGTGGATGGTCACCATGTCCCAATAAGGCTACAAGGTCAGCAAGGAGGTGGCGGATTCATGTTTTGGGCCGGAATCATGGGGAGAGAGCTGGTAGGCCTCTTTAGGTCCCTGAAGGTGTGAAAATGACCTCACCAAAGTATATAGAGTTTCTGACTGACCACTTTCTTCCATTGTACAAAAAGAAGAACCATGTCTACCGTAGCAAAACCATCTTCATGCATGACAATGCACCATCTCATGCTGCAAAATATACCTCTGTGTCATTGGCTGCCATGTGCATAAAGGGAGAGATTGGAGCATTGTCCAGGAAAAGATCTATGAGGGTGTGAGGCAGTTCGCATCAAAACAGCAGCTCTGGAGGCTATTCTGACATCCTGCAAAGAAATTCAAGCATAAACTCTCCATAATCTCACAAGTTTAATGGATGCAAGAATTGTGAAGGTGAAATCATAGAAGGGGTCCTATGTTAACATGTAACTAGACCTGTTAAGATGTGTTTGATTGAAAAATATTTCAAATATAATTTAATTAAATGGAAATGTATTTATTTGAAACAGGGACAACGCACAAATAGACATTAAACTTGTAGTACAAGAGAAGATGTCTTGGGCCAGGTTATAGCAGCAATGCTAATTTCCACCTGTAGTCATAAATATGACCTCCTAATGCTGCAAATTCGACAAATGACAATTTTCTGTTCTTTACAACCTATACAATGTTTTGAAACTCTGCATAATTATCTGGAACTGTGCATTTTTTAGAAAAAAAATGTTTTAATTGGGTGATTTGTTCAATGAAATTCAACTTACTGTATACCCTAACGGTTGGTGACTTGAAAATTATACTCACTGTCATTTGCATCAACTATTTAGGAAAATCTGTGTAAAATATCATTTGCATAATAATTTGGAACACAGTGTATAGGAGAGCATAGAAGAAGCTTAGGCAGAGTTTGAGAATGACTGGTAAGAGTTCCGCCTAATTGTTTAAAAAAAACTGAGATGTGGACAGTGTTTGGCATTCTTAAAACCCACAAGCCTCCAGAATATTGTGTAACTAGGTCACTTATCATGTGAACGACATAGAAACAAAGCAGGATACATAATCTACAGTAAAAGGATATGTTGGCTGGAGATCTGATGTTACGTCAACACACTGTGACGCCAAATGTTAACTATTTGGAATGTGACTCTGTATTTCCCTCCTTTAACCTTTGAGTTCAAAGACTTTCTTGTCCGTCCTGCATAGTCACATTTTCTTTGTTAAGGACAGATATAGCAGAAATGATGTCCCCACGGGTTCACTGGAAACATTGCAAACTAAAAATGGCCTGTGTTTTATCTCAACCTGAAAGCGGAGGAGGAGTTTCTCTGGAAGTAGCATGAACACTGCTAGAGAGGTAATGCACATCCAAAATGTATTTGTCACGGTCCCCCCCCCCCCCCCACCTTCATGTTGCACCGGTGATTTACTCCACCGATACAATGCCCCATTTCTGTCTCTCATTGACATTAAATCCATTTTCATTTGTCAGGCAATAGACTTGTCTGGTTCCCCTCATCTAATTAGTAAATGTATTAGGTCTCCCTCTGTTTGCCTGTTCACTAGATGGTCATTGTTTACTGCCAATGTGTTCCTGATACGTGTTGAAGACAGCTGCCTTCAGGTATCTGTGCTCTTCATGTGTTTATGCTGTCGCTACAAACAATATACTAGATATCTGGTGGTTTGGCCAACTTTTCTTTAGTAGTTTTCAGGTCAGAGGTTTGTTTTCATTTGCTAGGCATGTGGTTGGTTTACACAACTTACGTTTGTGTTTTATCTTCCAGTGCATTGTTGTCCTTCCTACCCTTAGTTTGGGTTATTGCATCTGTTTATTATTTATCATTTAACTACCACTCCATGGAATTACGCACCTGCCGACTACATTTATACAGCTTGACACTACTTTTCCAAAATAAACTGAAAATAGCACACTACTTTTGAATGTTTTAAAGAATAAGTGGATTGCAGAAAGCGACAATAGGGAAGGTTTCGAAGGAGCAGGCAGGTAAACATTGGTTTGATGTTTGTATGTGTGTAAAGGTGATTCCACAGGTGTGTTGCTGACAGCTTCAATAGGTGCTAAAATGGTTGCAGAAACTGACCCTTGCTAAGCTGACACTCAAAGATTACTTTGGAGCAGGAATGTACAGTTGGGCACATGTTCAAGCACGCACGCACACACTTGTACACACGCATGCACACACACACACACACCTTCCCTTGCACAGAAGCAAACACACCTTTTTCTGGAATACCACAAACAAACACAGACATATTTCCCTGGAGCAACAGAAGATATAATTCTCACAGATGTTTCTGTGCAAACCAGGATAATGTTCTGGGGTCATGGTGGGATTCATCGCCTGCTCCTGGACCTCGAGGGAGTACCAATTAAAAACATAGAAGGCAAGATCAAGCCAGATAGCAGTTAAAAGGTGGCTTTTAAAATAGTGACAATAAATATTGAGCCACTTAAGTGTACATGTTTTGCCCTCAGGTTATGTGCTCAAACAAAATTAAAATGGGTGGTTTCTCTCTCTTGTCATAACATTTAAACTTACAATTTAAATATGTGCCCTCTGGTCATGAAACATTGCTAAATTTGCTAAATTTTATTTAATATTTTATTTGGGCTATTTAAAAAAGTTATTGTAAGGGCAGTAGGAACAGAGGCCAGGGGGACAGGTGTTTAGAGAGTGTGATAGGAAGGGCACAGACAGTCTGTGGAACCGGGACTCCATTGACAGGGGTCATGTGTGTTCCGAAATTGGGAGCTTATACTGCTACACCAAACTCCTAACAGGTTGCCAAATTTGTAACCTACATAGACACTAATCACATTCCCAGACACTTCTGCCCAATAATTATCAAAACATAGAGAAAGCATAGCCTTTGAATGGACACTCACATTAAATGAGGCCTTGGACTACCACCCGAAGATTTGCGGCACCAATCAATCGATAAACCTGAACAATACACCTCCCACTACACCCTCCTCTGTATGTCTACACTTTTGGATTGATAAAAACAGTAGCTCTTATAAACAGCAAGAGGGTAGGGTGGCTGAATGAAGTGGACCCACCAGGCATGAGCACTAATAGGAGGGAGTGGCTACTGATGGACAAATGGCTACATGGCATCAAATCTGCTGCTCCTGATTGCAACTGCTCAGAATAGTACACACATTACCATACACACAAAACATACCAGGACTGAGGGACATAACAGTGTACAGATCCAGACCAGGAGAACTCATGGCTCAGGACTAGAACTGATTTACAGTGGATCCACCTACCTGGTTACCACAGGAACTGGGCTCTGTGTCTGAACTAGAGTAAATTGTATGGTATCTCACACTAGGTTTCATGTGTTTAACTCCATTTCATTTACTCTAGTCCAGACATTAATATGAGCCCATCCTCCTCAATTAAGGTTCACCAGCTTCCACTGAAACACGTGTATATGTAAGTATATTTCTGATCACTAACTACTAGCTCAATATAAACAATTGCCAGTTGTTAAATTAAATGCTGAAATTCTCCAATCTATTACGAATTTGCGTCAATAAATATTTGTCCTGTAGTTATATTGTCTAATTTGCTCCACAAGGGGTCGTCGGTATGTCAGAACAGTTAATTCTGCATAGCATTGAAAACGAATTTGCGTCAATAAATATGTCCTGTAGTTATATTGTCTCGTTTGCTCCACAAAGGGTCGTCTGTATGTCAGACCAGTTAATTCTGCATTGCATTAAAATCCTTTTGGTCAGAATCGGGTATGGCTGCAGCCTGGAGCCTCCCGTCTCATGCCCTCCCGTCTCATGCCCAGGCGTGTCAAACGGTAAGTTCAGACGTTCAAAAATACGAAATCGCGAATTATTTTCACATGTAAATTCATATTACGTAACATTTAAATTCGTGAGTTTGTTTGTTGAAATCAATTGAAAAAATTGTTAAATTAACAAGTTTAGCCATAAATATATTTAACCATAAGCCTTACCCAACCCCTTATTCTAACCTTAACCACTCTGAAACCTTGCTGTTAAGCCCATGTAAAATACGATTTTTACAAGTATAGCCATAAATGTAGTTTAACCATATATTAACAATAAGCCTTACCCAAACCCTTACCCTAACCTTAACCACTCTGAAACCTTGTTGTTAAACCCATGTAAAATTCGATTTTTACTTTTTGACTTTTTTAAAGTATTTTATTTATTAGCATGGTAGTCTGCATTTATCTTACAGACAGATATTTTTTAAGTATTTTATTAATTTGTGTGATTGCAGTTACTGTTTAGTTAAAAAACACCAAAGTAGGAAGAATAGCGGACTGGCCGTGAGCTTTTAGCTTGAAAAGTAGAAGCTCAGGCACCGCACCAGGCGGGAGGGCAGGAGACGAGAGGGCATGAGACGGGAGACTCCAGGCTGCAGCCATACACCCTTGTTTGGTCATGGTGACCAAACAGCGCCACCTACCTGATTCCCAACTAACAGTATTGTGCCCAATCCAGGTCAAGCTTCCAGAACTAAAAGTATTTCATGAATTTTTATTAAAAAACGTTTGATTAAAAAAACTAAAGCCATGTATTACTATAACTTATAAAAATGTTATTACCCTTGTTGTAGTTATAATATATATAGGGAAAATTTCCCTCAAGTCTTTGAACACAATAAGCTCAAATTACCTTTCCTAATTAAAATTTGAATAATAAAATAATAAAATACTTTTTTCGTAATGTGCACACAAAGTACAGTACTGTACCAGCATAGACATTTGTAGGAGGGCGTTGAACCTGATGCGAGCGGTGGTGGGGGTTGACTGGGGGGCGGACAGGCAGGCACTACTGTGCATATTTCAGGCACTGATTAGGGCGGTGGTGGACTATGGGTGTTTTGTATATGGGTCAGCGGCTAGGATGGTGTTGGAGGTGTTAGATAGGGTGCAAGCACGTGCACTGAGGTTGTGCGTGGGCGCGGTTAGGACGACGCCGACAGCGGCAGTGCAGGTGGAGGCTGGGGAAATGCCGTTGGCCCTGAGACGGGATAAGTTGGCACTGGCTTACTGGGTGAGGTTGAAGGGGAGCTCTGTGAGGCATCTGGAGGTTGAGGCAGTGGCTAGGTGTTGGGGAGGCGTAGGAGGTAAAGTGAGGGCATTTGGGTGGGTGATAGGGAGGAAGGTGGAGGAGTATGGGTTGGTCGCGATGGGTGTGGTTCCCCACTGGTTGTTCCCCGTACCGAAGGTTGATGTGAGATTGGTGGAGCGTAGGAAGGGATAAGATGCAGGCGACGTTAGTGGGGGTGTTTAGAGGCATCTGAGTGGCGGGTATGCTGGCTGTGTGAGGCTGTTTACGGATGGGTTGAAGGACCCGGTTAGTGGTAAGGTAGGAGCAGGGGTGGTTGTGCCGGAGTTTGGCGTGAGGATAGGTAGGAGACTGACAGATCATGTGTCAGTGTATACTGCGGAGATGGTGGCTGTGATTTTGGGGCTGGGGTGGGTGGAGGAGGTTCGAGTAGTGGTATGTACGGACTCAGCGGCAGTGCTGGGTAGTGTGAGGTTGGGTAGGTCAGATAGGGGGGACTTGTTGGTGGAGCTGATGGTGCTGCTGTTGGGGCTGGAGAGGGTGGGGGTGGTGGTGTGGTTCTGCTGGGTGCCAGCACATGTAGGGGTGGAGGGTAATGAAGAGGTGGATAGGGTGGCGAAGAGGGGAGTACAACGGGAGAATGTGGATGTGAGGCTGCGGTATGGACGGGGGGAGTTGAAAGCCATGATAAGGAGGGTGGGGCTGGAGTGCTGGCAGAAACTGGGGGATGAGTGTTGGACGGGGAGAGGGTATTATGGGATACAGAACACGGTTAGGGTGGAGAGGGTTCATAGGGGGTGTCGTAGGGAGGAGGTCATGTGGTGTAGGCTGAGATTTGGGCATACAGGGCTGAATGCAACGTTAAGGAGGATGGGGAGGCATGAGACCGGGTTGTGTGAGGGGTGTATGGTGGAGGAAACAGTGGAGCATGTGGTGTTATATTGTGAGAAGTATGATGAGGAAAGGGAAAGGTTGTATGGGCTGGT
>JACXGM010006406.1:0-32866 GCA_016801145.1 Umbra pygmaea | reverse complement strand
TTTGGTATACCTCTACTGGGATGCCATCCAGTCCGGGAGTTTTTCCATGTTTAAATGTTTTGATAGCTTCAAGCATTTCCTCTTCAGTAATTAGTCCTTCGCATGAGTCTCTTTGCGTAGTTGTTAGTTTTAAGTTATTATCAGGGAAAAAACTCATACAATTAATATCTGTTAAAGGTACTGGAGAAGACTGAAAGGAAAACATCTGTTTGAAGTATTTTACTTCCTGCTCCAGTATTTCATTTGGCGAGTCGTAAGTGGATCCTTCATTACTGACTAATTTCAATACATTCTTCTTGGTGGCATTCCTATGTTGAAGATTTAAGAAAAAATAGGTGCATTTCTCTCCATATTCCATCCAACTTGCTTTATTTTTGTAAAGTTTTGATCTTTCTTGTATGAGTTCCTCCATTTCTTTTTGTTTATCCTCCAACTTATTCTGAAACTCCATATTGTAGTTGTTACTGTTGTCAATCTGAGCTATTATGTCTGCAATTTCTTTGGATAGTATGGACTCTTTACATATGAATTGCCTTTTTTTCAAGGAGGAGTACTGAATTGCATGGCCTCTAAAGGCACATTTAAAGGCATCCCACACAATAAGTGGGTCTGCTGTACCTATGTTATGTTCAAAAAATAAAACTATAAATTGTTTAGTCCTGGCTATAAAGGAGTTATCCTCCAGTAAGTTTTGATTAAATTTCCAGTACCCTCTTCCCTGTGGAACTTCTGTAAGAACAATATAGATGCCAATTATATGATGATCCAACCTCATTCTTTCCCCTATCAACCTCCGCCATGTATATCTTATGATTGTTAATCTTGAATAGACTGACGGTTTTCTAGGGCTGTGAGGACGGAGAGTATGGGCTGGTAAGTTAGACGCTGATTTCAACTCTGAAGGCTGTTTTTTCAGAGAGACAGAGTTTGTGTTTGTATGCATGTGTCACAGAAAAATGACTTTTCAGATGCTGACGAAAGACAGATGAGAAAAGCGGCTTTGGGCCGTTAGAGAACCAGTCCTTTCCTGCTCCTACCCTAACAATGCTGGAGAAATGTTATTAGCCCTGAGGCCACGGAAGCCTCCGGAAATGGATTCTGGCAAGGAGGGGTAAGATGGGGGGGATAAGCCCATCTGTTCCCACAATTTTGTTGTGGCTGTCCCAGGTGCATACAAAGGATGTGTGGACAGTTTATTTTTTGTTTGTGTGTGTTTAGTGTGTTGTGTGTGTGCTGTTGTGTTTTTCACCCACCAGTCCAGTCTCCAACCACTCTCAGATGAATCCTAAATGTTTCTTTCTTCTCTGTGGGACACTGAAAACACAAGCACAGACCATGAGTCATATACAGTCTGATGTTTAATGTGGAGCGAGGGGAGAGTACAGCATCACTGACAAAGAGGAGACATACCCTCTGGTTAGTATGTGTGAGTGTTTAAAGAAAAGGGGAGAGCTGTATACTATACTATACTATACTATATAATACTATACTATACTATACGAGCGAGGGAGAAATGATTCACGGGACACTAGGACCCTCAACTGTATCCGGGGCTACAAAGTTAGATTATATATGGAACTAAAGTGCATGCAGAAATTATTCACCTCGCTTCACATTTTCTACAATTTGTTATGTTACAACCTTATTCCAAAATGGATGAAATTCATTAATTCCCTCAAAGTTCTACAAAAAGTCACAGTTTTTTTTTTTAAGGTGGCTAATGTTGGGATACATTTCGGATGGTCGGGCAAAGAGTTCCATAATTTAGCCCCTTTCACTGAAAAAGCAGTTTGGCCAAATGGTGTTCTACGGAAAGGGATCGTACAATTGCCTTTTAACGTAGCTCGGGGGATGGATCTGGTACCACTTTGCTGTCTAGTTATTCCTTTGCAGAGGGGTGGGGGAGCAGCGTTATTTAAGCATTTGAAGAACAATTTAACAAAATTCAGGGAGATAAGATTTTAAGTTTTGCTAATTTTATGTTTGCTTAAAATTTGGCAGTGATGGTACCTTATTCTCTTCTTGTCCAGGACTTTCAAGGCTTGGTTATAAAGACACTCTATGGTCTTAACTGATGACTGGTGAGCTTGGGACCATGTGGTCAAGCCATACGATATGTATGAGAAAATCATAGATTTTATCAAAATAAAAGCACAGTCAAGAGTCAAGCAATTTCTTATCACTATAAAACAGCCCAAGTTGGACTTAATAGTTTTACAAATTTTCTTAATATGACTTAAAATTTAACTGATAGTCTATAATTATTCCCAGATACTTCACTTCAGGTACTTGTTCAATAAGATTCACATTATTTTGTACATTCAACATATGCTAGAGGTAATTTTTTAATGGAAAAGCAGACTGAATTTGTATTTTTAGTGTTTATAGTTAAACAAGATGAGACCAGCCAAGATGATATTTTGTCTAAATTGGCATTTAGATTGTCCACCACATAAGTACAGGTTTTACCAGATGCATACACCACTGTGTCATCTGCATACATCTGTATACCTAGGTGTTGACATACATCTGGCAAATCATTAATATAACGGCTGAAGAGTATGGGTCCCAAGACATTGCCTTGAGGGATTCCTGTTTCAATTTGGAGAAAGGAGGATCTCACATTATTAATTATAACACACTGTTCACAGCCGTTAAAATATGATTTAAACCAGGACAATAACTGTTAGGATAAATGGAATTTAGTTCATTTTGAAATTAAGGTGTTGTGATTTACTGTATCAAATGCCTTTTTTAGATCTAAAAATACTGCACCAACTACGTTTCCCTTGTCAAGTGATTGTTTGATATTTTTTCGCTTAATAAACAAGTAGCGGATTCTATAGAATGGTTATGCCTGAATCCAAATTGCAAATGACTCAGATAATTCTCCAGGACTTTAGACAAAACTGGAAGAAGACTAATGGGTCTATAATTACAAGACATTTTATCATCTCCAAATTTTTTTTAATTATTTTTTACCCATCTGGGAATTGCCCGGATTTAATAGAAATATTAATAAGATTGGTGAGAGGTTGGGCCAGAATGCAACTATATTTTTAATAAAAACTGTGTCTACATTATAAATATATTTTGAAAAGGTGGTGTTTAGGTGCTGTATAGCTTTTCAGTATAAAAATAAATAAAAAACAAAAAAGCACATATTCATAGCCTCTACTCAATACTTTGTTTGAAGCACCTTTGGCAGCAATTACAGCCTCAAGTCTTTTTGAGTATGATGCTACAAGCTTAGCAAACCTATTTCTGGGCAGTTTTTCAAATTCTTCTTTGCATGACCTCTCAAGCTCCATCAGGCAAAGCCATTTTCAGATCTCTCCAGCGATGTTCAATCAGGTTTAAGTCTGGGCTCTGGCTGGGCCACTCAAGGATATTCACAGAGTCGTCCTGTAGCCACTCTTTTGTTATTTTGGCTGTGTGCTTAGGGTTGTTATCCTGTTGGAAGATGAACCTTTGCCCCAATCTGAGGTCCAGAGTGATCTGAAGCAGGGTTTCAGCAAGAATGTCTCTGTACATAGCTGCATTCATCTTTCCCTCGATCCTGACTAGTCTCCCAGTTCCTGCTGCTGAAAAACATGCCCACAGCATGATGCTGCCACCACCATGTTTCACAGTAGGGATGGTATTGTCCAGGTGATAAGCGGTGCCTTGTTTCCTCCAGACATGACGCTTGCCATTCAGGCCATAGAGTTCAAACTTTATTTAATCAGAACAGAGAAATTTGGTTCCCATGGTCTGGGAGTCCTTCAGGTGCCTTTTGCAAACTCCACGCGGGCTCTTATGTGCCTTTAACTGAGGAGTGGCTTCCATCTAGCCCCTACCATACAAGCCTGATTGGTGGATTGCTGCAGATATGGCAATTCTTCTGGCAGGTTCTCCTCTCTCCACAGAGAAATGCTGGAGCTCTGTCAGAGTAGCCATCGGGTTCTTCGTCACCTCCCTGACTAAGGCCCTCCTCCCCCGATCGCTATGTTTGGCCGAGTGGCCAGCTCTAGGAAGAGTCCTGGTGGTTCCAAACGTCTTCCATTTATGGATGATGGAGGCCACTGTGTCCATTGGGACCTTCAATGCTGCAGATATTTTTCTGTACCCTTCCCCAGATCTGTACCTCAATACAATCCTGTCTTGGAGGTCTACAGAAAATTCCTTGGACTTCATGGCTTGGTTTGTGTTCTGACATTACCTGTTAACTCTGGGACCATATATAGACAAGTGTGTGCCTTTCCAAAGCATGTCCAATCAACTGAATTTACCACAGGTCGACTCCAATCAGGTTTTGGAAAAAAATCTCAAGGATGATCAAAGGAAACAGCACCTGAGCTCAATTTTGAGTCATGGCAAAGGGTGTGAATACTTATGTACATGTGCATTTTTTATATTTTGTATAAATTTGCTAAGATTTCAAACACACTTCTATCACATTGTCATTATGGGGTATTGTTTGTAGAATTTTGAGGGAAATAATGAATTTAATCCATTTCAGAATGAGGGTCTAACAAAACAAAATGTGGAAAAAGTGAAGCGCTGAATACTTTCCAGATGCACTGTATGAGTTGCATCATGGTTTAGAGATATTTAAGAATGGTGCATTGATAAACTGTAACAAAACATTGTGTTTTAGAAAGGAACTCTTGTGAAGCCCAATTTGAACGTATTTCCTTGACTATGCACACCAACTCCTGTGAGGCTTAGGAGGCTAAAGATCAAGTTCTGTGTGCCCAAGCACATCTAGCCAAGCTATCGAGTCACTTGGACATCATTCACAAAAGACATGGTAACATTTCACAGGATATTAGCTTTAAAACTGCCTCTCCAGCCTGCTGAAAAAAGAATTGCCAGACTATACAGTGCCTTGCGAAAGTATTCGGCCCCCTTGAACATTTCGACCTTTTGCCACATTTCAGGCTTCAAAGATAAAGATATAAAACAGTAATTTTTTGTGAAGAAGCAACAACACGTGGGACACAATCATGAAATGGAACGAAATTTATTGGATATTTCAAACTTTTTTAACAAATAAAAAACTGACAAATTGGGCAAGCAAAATTATTCAGCCCCTTTATTTTCAGTGCAGCAAACTCTCTCCAGAAGTTCAGTGAGGATCTCTGAATGATCCAATGTTGACCTAAATGACGAATGATGATAAACAGAATCCACCTGTGTGTAATCAAGTCTCCGTATAAATGCACCTTTTCTGTGATAGTCTCAGAGGTCCGTTGAAAGCACAGAGAGCATCATGAAGTACAAGGAACAAACCAGGCAGGTCCGAGATACTGTTATGGAGAAGTTTAAAGCCGGATTTGGATACAGAAAGATTTTCCAAGCTTTAAACATCCCAAGGAGCACTATGCAAGTGATAATATTGAAATGGAAGGAGTATCAGACCACTGCAAATCTACCAAGACCCAGCCGTCCCTCTAAACCTTCAGCTCATACAAGGAGAAGACTGATCAGAGATGCAGCCAAGAGGCCCATGATCACTCTGGATGACCTGCAGAGATCTACAGCTGAGGTGGGCGAGTCTGTCCATAGGACAACAATCAGTCGTATACTGCACAAATCTGGCCTTTATGGAAGAGTGGCAAAAAGAAAGCCATTTCTGAAAGATATCCATAAAAAGTGTCATTTAAAGTTTGCCACAAGCGAACTGGGAGATACACCAAACATGTGGAAGAAGGTGCTCTGGTCAGATGAAACCAAAATCGAACTTTTTGGCAACAATGCAAAACGTTATGTTTGGCGTAAAAGCAACACAGCTAATCACCCTGAACCCACCATCCCCACTTTCAAACATGGTGGTGGCAGCATCATGGTTTGGGCCTGCTTTTCTTCAGCAGGGACAGGGAAGATGGCTAAATTTGATGGGAAGATGGAGCCAAATACAGGACCATTCTGAAAAAATGGAGTCTGCAAAAGACATGAGACTGGGACGGAGATTTGTCGTCCAACAAGACAATGATCCAAAACATAAAGCAAAATCTACAATGGAATGGTTCACAAATAAACATATCCAGGTGTTAGAATGGCCAAGTCAAAGTCCAGACCTGAAATCAATCGAGAATCTGTGGTAAGAACTGAAAACTGCTGTTCACAAACCCTCTCCATTTAACCTCACTGAGCTTGAGCTGTTTTGCAAGGAGGAATGGGCAAAAATTTCAGTCTCTCGATGTGCAAAACTGATAGAGACATACCCCAAGCGACTTACAGCTGTAATCGCAGCAAAAGGTGGCGCTACAAAGTATTAACTTAAGGGGCTTGAATAATTTTGCACGCCCAATTTTTCAGTTTTTTATTTGTTTAAAACGTTTAAAATATCCAATATATTTTGTTCCACTTCATGATTGTGTCCCACTTGTTGTTGATTCTTCACAAAAAATTACAGTTTGATATCTTTATGTTTGAAGCCTGAAATGTGGCAAAAGGTCAAAAAGTTCAAGGGCGACGAATACTTTCGCAAGGCACTGTATCTGCTATTTTCATGTTGCCAACAACATAGTACTATAAGCAGTGCAGGACCTTTGCCAAAGACACTGTATGAGCTCTTCAAAAGCCATGAATCACAAATAAATAGCATTTTTTGTTTAATTTGTAAAATAATGCAACCTGGACCAACCTACCCCAGTCAAGGTAAAGGGATGGTTTTCAAATGACGACACACCAGGACAGTTCAAAACTATGTACTGAGAAATAAAGATTCAGTGAGTAGAGAGAGAAAGAGAGAAAAAAAGATGATCAGGGAAATGAAGAAAAACATAAATCAATAGCATTTGTTTATCCACTCTACTACTGATAAAGAATGGATTCCAAAACATTCCTATTAAGTAATACAAGTCGTACAGATAAATTATAAAAATGTATTATAATAAAAGTAGACACTAACATTTGCAAAGAAAATGTGGTGTGCTCGCCAGCATGTTTATGTTTAAATGTTTAGAAGATTGAAGTTAGGATTGTTTGATGTCTCTAGCATGAAAAGTTTGAAGAGATATTTGAAATGGTTCAATTACTTGTAATTATGCAAATGATGTCAATTAACATAAAGCTTATATGATAACATGTTGGGTAATTTTTGTTGGCTATAGACTAAAATTTGAAACAGGTGGTTTAGTGTCTCTAGTTTGTACATTTAATGAGATAGTGTTTCAGGTGTAATTAACACTAAATGTGTAAATTAATAAAGTCAAAGTTCACGTTTGTATATACAGTTTACGGCAGATGGGATTGCCAAAAGTGAAGAAAAAAAAAGGGTAAACAGATAGTTAATTAATGCTAATTGGGATAATGGATATTCATAGTTAATAAAGGCTTAAGTATTTTATTTAAGTTGAGATATCCTAAACATATGAAACAAAGTTTCATGTTGAAGACTTCAGTTGCAATGGTATAACTATCTGAAACAATGTTGGTTTGGTCTCTCTAGCTTGAAAGGTTCAGGGGATTCTATTGACCTTACCGAAGGAACATTGTTCTCTCAGCTTAATTACAACTGCTCTCTTATTATGACACACAAACAATGTGTCCACTCTGTTAGTCCACCTGTCAACTTCACATTGTGTTTTCTGATTAGGATGACATACCTGTCCTGGGTGGGCCTTAAAGTCCTTCTTCAGCATTTGCAGCTCAATGACGTCACAGGGATGCCTGACAACCGTTACTATGGTGACGGGGGAGTTGCTCCGAATGTAGCGATACAACCTCTCAGCACAGTAAAGACACAGGGGACCAGAGACCCAAAGCCATGTCTACACACATACAAACACAAACACATGTGGACATGACCAATTGTGACTGGAGAAAAAATAATAATAATAAGAAGGGTAAAAACATGTCTTGACATGTGATAGTGTGTTATCGACTTATAGCCAATCTCCATCATCAATAATTTCAAATCAGGATGCGTTATAGCACCATCTTTGTTTTCAACATCAGAAAGAAACATAACAAAGGCTCAAAATCCACCTTCACATATTAACATCTTTCTAATAGGGTACTATCTTATTATACTTATTGACAGGACAGTAGGAAGTAGATGTTTAGGAGACAGGTATGCAGAGGGAAACAGAGAAGGGCACAGACAGTTAACTGAGATTAAGACCACTACACCAAACTCTGGAACACATTTTTACTTCTTTCTGTCACTTCTTTAGTCACCTTTAAAAACAAGAAATCCTTTCCAACAAACACACACACACAGAAACATAAAGCTACAGTACACAAAAACAAAACTCACTTCGGGTGAGTTGGGTTGGAAATGAGCATCCTCCTTGCAGCTCCTCCCATCTCCTCCAGCCTGTTCAGACTCCTCCCCCATCAGCTCTAGCCTTGTCTCATTGGTTCTGAGGCAACCAGGAGGATGGGCCTCAATGTTGGTCTGGTACTTAAGAGCTCCCCTATTGAACAAGAAAAAAATATGACAAAAATAATTACATAGATATAACCATCTGCCCGTCGGGATAGCGCATTTACAGTATGTGTGAGTGCTATGGCAAAGTGGTTGAATAATAAAGTTAAACGATAATATTACTGGAAACCATGTGATTGGACTAATGCAAGATAAGAAGATAGTAATGCAATGCTTTAAACATATCCATTTTGCCCTAATGTTAGACTTTTGACTAGCCAGACCGACAGAACAAGGACGCTGAGTGAACTTACCCACATATGTGCACCATCAGTACGATGTAAAACACAATGAAAAGGTTGTGGGTGTACCAGAATATCTCATAGTTAGACACCCTGAAACAGAGAACATTCCACAAACATGGCATCATCGTAAATGAGATTACCACAAGGTCTTGATAACACTGGGAATATGACAAAGTAAAACTGAGTCAAAAAGCAGTTATGTAGTGACTAAGTATGTGAGTGTGTTTGAATGTGTGCATTACATCGGAGTATACTGTATGTAAGGCAGGGCCACTATTACCAGTCATTACAGAAAACAGCACCCAATAAAAATGGCAAGCCAAAGCCTTTTCCTCAGCCAAACGCTACGGCATGCCCAAGGGTGTTGGTTTATATTTTTGGATCCGAGAGCCTTTAAAATTATTTCTAGATTGCAAGAGAAATTTACACATTTTGATCGGCCCAAAAGCCAATTGGCTATGCCTTATGCCCAAATCACACAGAATCCGCTAGTTGCGTTGCATATGCATAGTTTTGATGCAAAGCCCTTTGCCTCATTTTTGCATTGGCTACTGTTTAACAGCGCATGTGTAAATGGAGGATAAACTTATAAGAGCGGTCGCCGGGTATCCTGCCATTTTTGATATAACAGCAGATTTCTACAGAGACATCAATCAAAAACAATATGCTTGGAATAGGGAATTCGAAAGACATTGAATTAGCAGGTCAGTAACTATAAGTGTTGGCTATACCAAATTTGTCACGATTTTGAAAAGCTAGCAAGTGTTAGCTAGACACAACATCCGGTTTGATTAACGCATTGGTTTTAGCGCACGAGTAGGAAAAATCCAATGGATGCAACACCCCGAACGCACCGCAGCCGCAATCCAACGCATTCCGCTATGCGTCTTTGCATCACTGGCGGACTCCTTCATTGGAAATGACTGGACTTCCGTTGTTACGCATATGCAATGACGGATTCTGTGTGATTTGGGCTTTAGTATTTCCTAACCAATGTTTTTATTCACATTGTAGATAAAAGTGTACACAATATATTTCATGTTTACATTTTCAATTTCCTTCCCTGTACAGGAATTTAATCACTCCCAGCACTTTGTGAACACACATACGACTGCATGCACACACACACACTTTCAACATCCGCATCTGTATATAATTCTACTGTAGGTAAGAATAATACCAACTCCCTCCACAAACACACACACACACACACACACACACACACACACACACACACACACGATAGGAAGTTCAAATATTTTTATGAGTCGTTCAGCAAAAAGTAAGACACAACCTGCACATCACTGACACACAGCCAAACCCACACACACACAGACTCCATTCAGGTGCCTGTGGAAATCCCTGTGATCTGTCATTGAAGTACAACAGGCAATTCAGAGCACCACAATCAGGACCAAGGCTAAATCAAAGGCTTGGACTCCTCACTGCCACCTCCTGTGACCTCACTAATGACAAAGATCTGGCACTCTGGTGGCACTTTTAATGGGACCCTTTAACCTGGCCATATATCACTGTCACACACCCACCTACACACACACACACACACCTACAAACACTATCCATCCTGTTATCTGTCCTGGGAAAAAGGGACTAGAACAATGGCTGACAGCCTGGTTCAATCACACACTTCAATAAAGGAACATTCAGACATTTGATAATGCTTACCTAATGCAGTAGGAGGAAGCAGTGAACATCAGGAAGAGAATGAGGACCAATAGGACTCCAGTGATCCCCGGGACTACAGTCCACCCACCAATCAGTGAACAGAGAGAGACATAGACATTACATTATTAACCAATCGAAACACAGAGACACAGAGGTTACATTATTAACCAATCAAAGAACAGTAACAGAGTCATCATATAATGAATCAATCAGAGAACAATGAAAAAACAAATCTATACATAATTCTAAATATTCATATTTTCAAAGCTGAGTTTCGCAAGGCACAGGTAGGGGGGTGGATCCCCATTTTCTACATCTCCTAATTTGTCATGAATTATTCCCCTCAAATTCTTCTGTGTCTTGTTGACCAAACCGTCTGCAGGTTTCGGATGGTCAAATACGGATTACATGTTTCCTCCAAGCACATGTCGCTAAGCCAACCAATTCTTGTAACACTGCTTGTGCGACATGGAAGCCCTAAGTCGGTACATGTGTGGAAGGTTTTTACACATTTGCCAACTATCCAACCGTGCTTTAATTCACAGGCATTCAACACTGCCCAGTTCCTAATACTAATGCAATCAACTTCATGGCACGCAGAACAGGCCTACGCTGGCACCCAGGTCTGGGAACAGAACTAAACCCTGATTGGTGGTTGTACTGTTAGATGGCTGGACTCCCAGGAAGTAACCCAGACAGTGTGCCATGTGAGGACAGTGGTGGAGGATAAGGAGGGGAATTCCATCAGATTGTTTTGTTATTTTTTAATGGTGGAGGTGTTTATGTGTGTGTTTGGTGTCTAGTACTGGCAGATGAACAGACCTCCTCTCCCTTCTTGGCATAGCACCACCTTAATCAAAAACATCCCATCAGCTCCTGGTTTCCTTGGCAACACACATGGAACTCTGATAAACATGCTGTATGTGGCCCTTAGCTAGGAAACCCCGGATGTGAAGCCGACCTCTTAATAACAGAGGACTCACCTGTAGTCATAATGATGAGCCTGGGGTCCTGGTGAGATCAAAACAGGAAGTTAACGCGTGCATGTATGTGTGTGTACTTGAAATTCTATAAAGGTTTGTTTTAAATTATGTAGGATTTAAGATTTATTTGGGCTTGGGATAGTATTATGGTAGTTTAATCTGTTTTTCACAGTTTTAAAATATTTAGATCTTTAATTAATTGGTACATTTTAGCATAATTATTCATCAGACGATTTATACGAGGTATGTTGACGGGGCACACACTGATAGGCATTGTACACAGCTCTCTCATAATACTCTAATAAGTGTTTCCAGCCGAGCTGCAACTATTAGTAAAGTTTCATTTTGACTCTCTTTACAGACCGCAAGGATCTTTGACCATCTTTGGTAACTCACAGTCAGATCTTTTTTGTAGCTGCCTGGTGAATATGATTGGCTGTTCATGCTTGAAGAACTGCAGGTTTGTAAATAGTTTTGATCAAGTTCAATAGCCCATTACTGTTATCTTGATGATCAAAAAATATGGAAACATTATGTTGTTTCTCTGATACTATACTTGTCACCAAGATCGATTCCAATTTTCTGAAGTTGGATTTAGCCAATTAGTGTGGCTACCAAGTTGACCAGTAAACCTCAAGACACAGGAAATGCTGATTCAGCTGTTCAAATTTAACACAGAATTCTTGGACTCTATCAATATTCATGCTGACTGTGCCAGTTTCATGTAATGGTCTATACTCCTTACTATGGACCACAACTGCACCCTGGTGAATGTCTGTTCCCTTCCTCTCAGTCTCCCCCTACATACCTATCTCCCTAGCCTCTCCTTCCTGAAAATATAGATTAAACAAAAATGTTGATTTTGCCCACTTTAGGGTGATGAAGACCCTGGAATTATGTTTAGTTTAAGTTTTGTTTTTTAGTTTAGTGTAGTTGTTAATTTTCAGGTTTAGGGGAAATATATTTTTATTTAATGGTTCAAATTTTATGTTTAAAATGTTTCCCTTCCCTTCGATAGTAATTCAAGACTGTTTTTGCATGTGTATGTGTTTTAGTTTAACAAATTGTTTTAGGAACAGATGTCTCCACAGGGATAGTAATACTTGACCAAAATGCCCATATTAGGACCTTTTGCTGGTCCCCATGAGGACAAAGCCAATTGCTGACGTAGGGGTTATGTTTAGAGCCAAGGTTACAATTAGGTTTATGGTTAGAATTTATGGTTATTTTCAGGTTCAGGCATTATAAATTAGGTTTAGGGTTCAGTTTAGGCATTAGAGGAAGGTTAGATTTAGGCATAAACATTAGGTTGTTGAGGTTAAGTTTAGGGTGAGGTTAAGGTTAGGTTAAAGTAAGGGTTAGTTTAAGGTTAGGATTAGGCCTCAGTTTTGAATTGTTGAAAAACAGACTTTGGTCCATAAAACAGCCAATGTCCAGGTGAAAGCGCTGTCAGGTTAAGCTGCTTGTGTCCATGCAATTCTGTGAGTCTTACCTCTCCTCTATAGCGAGCCACATTCAGGGCAGGGAAGTCTTCAGAGTATCCAAAGCTGAAGTTCACCATGTTAGCCAGATGAGCTGATACGTGCACAACTAGACAAGAGGACATGACACAACATGAAGACACACCATAACATAACACTCATTCTCAATCACACATCACCATGTTAGCCAGATGAGCCGATACGTGCACAACTAGACAAGAGGACATGACACAATATGAAGACACAACAGAACATAACACTCATTCTCACACACACATCTCTGTCCATTCAGCAAACATCCTCCTGTGTCTCAACACACACACACACACACACACACACACACACACACACACACACACCCTCTCTCTCTCTCTGACATCATGGCTGAAACATGCAGCTCCCCAACAGCTGATGAAAGCAGGGGGTAATTATGAGACACAGGGGGCTTTTTTATGTCTGTCTTTCTTTCCACCACTCTGGTCACCCTCTCATTCCCCCCCCTAAGCTCAACTTGTTCTCCATTGTTCTCTGAGTATAATTGGTTGTGTCAGGAGTTTGGAACTTTGCAGTAAGAACATTACTTCTCCACAGCCAGGAAATTGCCTGGGGAGCGGGGGAGGAAATAGATGAGGGGGGATGGCGAACGAAGACCTGGGAGTAAACAGATACCACGACATCAGTGTGTCAGCTGTGTGTCACTTTATCCTCTCACACTCTCTCATACAGACACACACACATTCAGACACACAGGCCTCCATCAGACCACATCCAGCCTCTCTGTCACGTGCACAGCTTGTGGACCTTGAGCCATCACAGCTGGCTGCCCAGGAATGCATAACCAACCTGGGTTAATTTCTCCACACCGTCCACTGGCCTAGGCATCATACACACACACGCTAAACACACACACACACACACACATTAGCTCAACACATGCTCAATACACATCACTGAATGCAAATACTCACAGAAAACAAATGTGACGTTTTTGAAGAAAAAAACTAAAATCTGTAATATCTGACAAATTCTGAAAATCAAACTTACCAGAAAAGACACAAATAGCTACTCCACAGGACACGTGAAATGTTTTACTCTTGTCAAGGAGGCGCCGTGCCTTTCTACTGGTCACCTGAATGGTTTAAATATCACACATGTATTGTATTAAAATGCATTAAAATGTGCTTTACAGGTAAAAAGAAAATGATGAAAGCAGAATACATTAAGAAAGTGGTGATTTTATTTCTACTTTTGATTAGACTTCCAAAGTTTAAGATTTGCACAGAAAACCAAAGTGCAGACAGTGAGCTTTTATTTTGAAGGGGAATTTGCAAACATATTGGTTTTAACCATTTAGAAAAGACAATATTATTTTATACAGTCTTCTATTTCAGGGCACCAAAGGTAGTGAACCAGCTGGTTTGACGGGTGTTTCTGGTGAGTCAACTGTGTATCGATACATAATGTAAGCAGGCATAAAAGAGCTGTCAATGTCTATTCCTGTTTGTACGTGTTGAAATTGCAGTGAAGTCTAGCTTCAATGGATGTCTGGGTTACACTGCCTAAAAGCAGATGCATAGGTCTGTTCCCGCCCATCAGGTCCACTAGACATCACCAGTACAAGAGTGTCCTGCCATGTTCAAATCACACCAAGGAAGGCAAAAAAAAAATCACTGTACGGCACCGTAACATAGACACACTTGTACACCGCAATCAATATTGTAATAAATCTTCTGCATCTTCAAGATGGAGGACAACATTGCATACAATGGTCCTCCTCCAGCAAGGTGACTGGCAGGAGCTTTTTCAGTTTAGTGTTCATTGACAAAACTAGCTACTGAGCTGTCAAAGCTTTTCTTCCATCTATAGAGCCTGACCGATATTATGCATTTTCCAAACTATCGGTATCAGCAATTATAATAGTATATTTAATATTATTAATAACTAAAAAATAAAATAAAAACCTGCCTCTGCTGGACTGTAGCTAGTGAGGACTGCCTGATTCAGTAAACTACCTCATATACTGAATATAATTTATATTTTGCTGTTGTTATTATTCATCAGAACTTATCGAACTTAAAGCGGAACTCTTGAAAAATGCAACCTAAGGTCTTTTTTTGAATGTACTCAAGTCAAACTTTCATTTAAAAGCATATTTAGGACGGAAACGCCACTTTTAAGCTTTTCCTTATTTTTGGTTTCGGTCAAATCGCTTTTTGAATGTGAGGGATAGTGGCACTACTCTGATAGCATCAAAATCGCTATTTTTAAAACACTAAGAAGGCTCGACACAACATGAAACTTTGAGAAGAAAGAAATCGAGCATTGAGAACAATGTTTGTGTACACAGAGTTTACTAAAAAGAAAGGTTTTGTACAATTCTCCTTGTTTCTGGTGGCTCCCATTTTGCCAGTCAAAAAGTGTTGATCTTCGAATGCAACGTAACAGGGAGAAGAGTAAACATGGAACGCTCCTAAAGCTTAGTTCCATATAAATGCATGGATAATTTGTTGTTTTGTTGTTAATGAAAAACAATATTGACCTTGTAGTTGAAATAGGAGAGTCATATGAGATAATACTAAAATCAAAAATTGGAAAGGTCACGTGAAGTCTCGCAGGGGTAGTTGTAGCTGGTAGTACAAAGCTTCACGCGAGAGATTACATCAGCTAAAATTTGATTATTTAGACTGATATATTGAATGAAACCCCTTGTTAGTATTTGAATAGATATTGCCATGAGCTAAGTAGCTAAGTTATCATGCTTTTTATTGGAATTAAAACTTCATGACATTTCCTCCTATGGAGTCCGTTCAGTTGCATTCGAAGACTGACACTTTTTGACTGGCAAAATGGGAGCCACCAGAAACAAGGTGAGTTGTACAAAACCTTTCTTTTTAAAAATATGAATAAAATAGTATTTATACTACTAGTAGTATATTGTAGTGATTGTTCTCGATCGACAGTGTAGATTAAAAATAAGCAAGATTTCGACACACATCTGTCATTATTCATTGAGGAATTAGGATTTATTTTGTTCTAATTTCATCATGCTTTATCCATAATGTCAGTTTGTCATATGTCAATATTCCTATAGGCCTATATGTAAATATTAGTTATACTCAAGAGAAACTGTGAAAGAAATTGGTGCGCAACAAATCAGCTATATTTCCAAAGCGATAGTCAACAACTCGGCTATTAGGATCAAATTGTGGTCACAACTACGTATTTTCTTGTCTTTTTTGGGGAGTTTTTTCATTAGGTGTAGTTTTATCATCAATACGATGGATTAAGTTAGACCCAATGTGTTCTGTTTAGAAGCTGAAGCACTGACGTTGTGCTATTATCGTGGTAAGCTAGTTTGATTTTGCAATAGACACACTGTACAGAGTATTCATTTAATTTATTTGGACACCTTCTGTAGTTTTCTCCAGCCTGTCTCTTTTCTTGGCCCCTCACTATTTACGCTCTCTTCATTTTGTAATCTGCGGCGTCAGTCTTCATGGAATGTGTTGCCAGCAGCGTCAGCCCGGTGTGCCACAGTAATAATCATCAGTGCGGAAACACTGTGCGCGATACAATGCTGGTAACATTGATTAAACAAAGCTTTGAGGAAAATCATTAGCGTGTTTCTGTGCGTAACGTGTGTTCACACACCACAGAGCATGTTTTGGTGCATGCGTTGTGTTCACACACCACAGAGCGTGTTTCTGTGCGTACAGTGATTTCACACACCATAGAGCGTGTTTCTGTGCGTACAGTGATTTCACACATCATAGAGCGTGTTTCTGTGTGTACCATGTGTTCACACACCATAGAGCGTGTTTATGTGTGTACCATGTGTTCACACACCATAGAGCGTGTTTATGTGCGTACAGTGAATTTACACACCATAGAGCGTGTTTATGTGTGTACCATGTGTTCACACACCATAGAGCGTGTTTCTGTGTGTACCATGTGTTTACACACCATAGAGTGAGTTTCTGTGCGTACAGTGAATTTACACACCATAGAGCGTGTTTATGTGTGTACCATGTGTTCACACACCATAGAGCGTGTTTCTGTGTGTACCATGTGTTCACACACCATAGAGTGAGTTTCTGTGCGTACCATGTGTTTAAACACCATTGAGTGTGTTTTGGTGCGTACGGTGTGTTCACACACCACAGGAGCGTATTTCTCTGCGTACCACAGAGCGTGTTTCTGTGAGTACCATGTGTTCACCCACCAGCTCTGAGAGCGTTTCTGTGCTTACCGTGTGTGTTCCTCTGAGGTAGGTGAGGAGGGAGCGGCACATTGGCAGCAATACCAGACAGCAGTTCAGGTTCAGCACAGATGCAGAAGCCCTGCTGATACACAGCCCCAGCTGGAAAACACACACAATAACGACACACACAACAACACACATCCACACACATCAACACAAACAAACAACATCACACACCCAGACAAACAATAACACACACCCAGATAAACAACAGCACACACCAAGATAAACAACACACAAACACACACAACATACACCCAGACACACAACAACACACAACCAGACACACAACAACACACACCCACACAAATATCACACATCCAAACACAACCAAATAGCAACACACCCACACAAAAACCACACCCACACAAACAACAACACACATCCGAACACACACAAACAAAACACACCCAGACACAACCAAGCAACAACACACATACGAACACAATCAAACAACAAAACACACCCACACACAACCAAAAACCAACACACATCCAAACACAACCAAACAACAACACACACCCACACAAACAACAACACACATCCGAAAAAAACAAACAACAAAATGGTTTGAATTAAGCTCTGGTGAATTAGAACAATGGTCATAATTCCAATCTTGACTCTACAACCCCCAACACACACACAAACAAAAACCAACACACATCCAAACACAACCAAACAACAACACACCCACACACAACCAAAAACCAACACACACACAAACAAATTTATTTCAACACTCAGGGCCTCCAAGACTCACACAGTACCCCATCAGTACACACAGACACACAGGAGAGTGTGTCACACAGAAAACAGCTGACAGCATACCACAGTGAAGTATGTGATGTGATACCCTGCATTCTGTACACAGGGTAACCCCCACCCCTATTACCTACACACACAGCTGAATGAGATAAGATCTTTTGCAGGGGTTTGCATTCAATCTCGCCATCATGAAGCACCCACACATCTTTTTGGTTTGCCCCTATTTCTCTTTCAGCCTTTCTCTCTCGTTTAAACACACACACACAAACACACACACGTAAAGCTGCTACCAGGCATTCATTCACAGACCACTGGCGTGCTCACACTTGCTCTTTGTCAAAGTATCGTGACTATGAAGGGCTCCCACACTTTACAGGCCTGCCAAGGAGGGTGTGTATGTACGAGTTATTGCCCCTTAGATAGACATGCCAGATTTACTCTTCTGAGGGTTTTTTGCTGGTGAGGTGAAGGCGTCTGGAAAAGCTCCTGTACATAGTTATGAGCACTATGAGCAAAACCACAGAGTTAAACTCAAGTATATTCACCAGATATCTAAATATTATATCTAGTTATATCCTATTCATCTAAGGTTTGGAGCCAGTGATGTTGCTGAAAATTGTACAGTTAACGGTTCTGCAATGCTACTTTTTCTGACAAGGGCATGGCTGTTTGTGCCATGATTACATTGCATTACTAATTGAACTAGGCAAGTTTGGCACAGGGTTATGCAAATTTCTTAGAGGCAATTCTGATTAGACTAAATTACCTGATCATTAAAAAATCAGTTAACAGGCAATATTTCCAGGGACACCTCTAGCCAGTGACTGGTTACAGAAGACGTCTGGCCTCCTTAGGTTAAAGTACTGACTTCAATGCCTTCATTTTCCTGGATCAATTTCAGTAGTGGAATAGTAACTGGTAACTAAAACGAGTTTATCAGAGTTGGAATTAAATAACAACATCTATATTTGTGAGTAAGGCCAACAAATATTCAAAGCTTTTAGTAATTTTCAGTTTGATTGTGAATGGCAGTGAGCATAGGTGGGCCAAACTGGCGATCCACAATGACTTGTGATAACAATTATGCCAAGCTCACATGGGTTTGCATGTCACATTCCAGTGCTTCAACTGAATGTCACAAAGACACTGGGCTCAATCCAGTGTCCTAATAAACATTATAACTCTGAATATATAATGTTCTCCTTAAATGTTCTGAGATATTAGGTATTAAAGTCCATAGGTGTCTTACCCCAAGCATCTTGTGAAGGTAGTGGTACTGCTGCCCACAGTAGTACAACAGGAAGGTTCTCATGAACAACCAGGTGTTAGCTACTAGCCACAGAAACTATGCACAAACACACACGCGCACACAAACACACACGCGCACACAAACACACACGCGCACACAAACACACACGCGCACACAAACACACACGCGCACACAAACACACACGCGCACACAAACACACACGCGCACACAAACACACACGCGCACACAAACACACACGCGCACACAAACACACACGCGCGCACACACACACACACACGCGCACACACACACACACACGAGGTCAATGAAGATGAGAATGGTTACAGTTATTAAAATTAGGATTGATGATAACACATTATGACATTTACAAACCACGGCCACAGATCCCTGCTCCAAATTAATTTATTTCCAGTAACCAAACTGATTGTGTACATAGCAAAAATTATGTAATAACGGTGTAATACTGTAATTAAAGGTGCGTCAATGGATTAAGTTCTCAGTCTTACCAGAACAAAGTGTTTTCCTCCCTCGTTCGCCAACCAACTCCGCACTGACAAAGACATGTTTCATCTGCTCCGATAGCGGCCAAGTTTTCCAGTTTGGAAGATAATTGTTTTTGATTGACTTCGAATCTCCTCCTACCAGTGACAAAAGTGTCTACCAGGATTACCCTCGATACCCAGGCATTCTAATCTGTTTCATGGTGGTGGGCGGCATTTCTGTCCGGGTGTCCTTGTGAACAGACAGCGTGGAGTAGATCACTGCTGAGTTCGCCGGTTTCTCTGAACTCGCCGGTCATTTTATTTTCCTCTCTTCCCTCTTGACTGATCAGGGCGCCACCACAGCCTCTATGCTTTTGGGGTCACCTTTTTCTTAACGCTGTGATGCCTGATATTGCGGTTAAACATGAAGCCGGTGGCTATGTGTAAAGGTATGAAATCACATACCTCAAAAGGAGGGAGTAGGGGCCCGGAAATTGGCACCCCTGGGTGAGCCTATCACAGTTTAGCACTCAACAAATAGCCTACCCAAATGATGACACAGCTTAAACGAAAACACTTGTTTCCAAACTCTTACATTGAAGAGGATAAAGGCTAAATAATTTATTGTCTCAAACACGAAAGAACAAATATAGTCTTAACATTTCCATGACGGCTAAGACATTTTCTAAAAAGTGAAAATTTTTGCATAATTTTAGAAACGCTGAAAAATAACCTGAGGTCTCAGTGAAATGAGAGAAAGGGAAAGCTGATAACAGAAGTCTGGTGCCGCATTGTGGCGACTGCTGCTTACTACAACTCCTTGAATAACTATAATAGGAGACCACTCTGCAGTGACACACAGCAACAACAACAAGAAAGCGGTATCAGATCTTTATCAGCTTCTGACGGTCTGTCACCACTGGAACGTGCTACACCACATTCCATCCACCGCCATGTGAGCCTCCCGATTGGCGGCTTCACGCTCGAGCCCACTGCATGAAAGAGAAACGCGCGGCAAGCCACCAGTGTGCAAGAGACTCTCAATCGACAGGGGCGCAAGTGGTCAAGCGCGACCGCAGGCTGGCCAAGAGTGTGGGAAACTATCACTGAACTGTTTTGTACAACTGTTTTCACTCAGGAAATGTATAGAAAGCTATAGCCACGAAATAGCCTACATCATTTTTTTATCATGTGTCTGTTTAGTAAATATATAATTCTGTGTTTATTATACGATTATTTGAATTTATACACTCAATGTAGCTATATAACATACAGGTTGGCGTGTTTAATTATTATTGCCCTATACTGTTTTTTGTGAGCACTGTTGTGACTGTGTCAGCATAGCTACGGTCAATGTGCGCTATTACGCCGCACGGACCTTTTACATGTCAACCTCCCCCTTCGGTCTTCTCTACTTCCACACACACGCTGATTGTGCTCCATATGTCTCGGGCTGTTACTAAACTGGACAATGAGAACAGAAAGCAGGCTTGTGCGTTGGATATGCTGGCTCACTGTAATAACAGCCTTTTTCCTGACGGGGTTTTTAATAGGTGACGTATAATGGCATATATCCTGCATTTTGTGAAGTTAAAAGGTGTATTTCTGCCTGGCATTATGATTGTCGAGTGGAAGTTGGGCTTCTGTGTCACATTTGCATAACAGTGGAGTTGATTACTACGATGAAATTATTTAAGAACGATATGCAAAATTCTGTTATCGACCAAGTAGACTACACTTTGCTGGACTTTATTGGACCTTTAAGCACAAGTGAATTTAACTGAATAAATTCCACCGTAAATAGTTAACAAAGAGAACTGTAACCTAATATAGTTTCTCGTTTGAAAGACACGGGAAGGTACAATCCGCACGTGATTTTTAAATGTGTGTGTTTGTGTTGCTGGCTGTGCATGTGACACAGTTATGCCAAATTCCACTTATTTTCTCACGTATTGGTCTCTTGTACTTTGTTTACTACTAACATTTTGCATATGCCTTTCACACATTTCTGTCATTCTATCCTTGTTGGGACCTGAGCGCCACCATATCATCCAACTGCAGCCACAAATGGGCGTTCTCGTGCTGGTGGGGGTTCCCGTTTGACAAACTGAAATGACCCGGAACACATATTCCATAGCGTTCAAATCACAATCTGGTTCAAATTAATTATATTACAACATTCACGGTTAAGGTTACGCATGAGGTTACTAACCAACGCAGTTTCACGAAATTTCTTTTCGTGATATAGTCACGCAATTTTAACTAATTTGAACTTGAGCAGCGATACTCATTCCATGTTCCTGCGAGCCGCAATTCCATAGGTTTTTGTTCCAAACCAAATTTATCACCGGTGACATTAATCATTATTAAGATGAAACGCTAACTCAGGTTAGTCGCAACTGGGGATGGACAGAAAACTTACGGAATTGGCGGAATGAATATACACGATTTTCTCTTTTTTCGTGTCTCTTAGCACATCTACTTTTCGTGTCTCTCAGCACGTTTCAAAACTAATGTATTTCAATTGGAAGTATAATCACGTAGCATTTCAGTAAAAGGTATTCTTAATATATTTTAGATGGGCTTAAATGCAAGGTTTCCTTCAGCGTGGTTAAGTTTAGGGTAAGAGCTTGGGTAAGGCTTATGTTTCATTTAATGACAGAAAGTAAAAATCGTACTGTACATGGGCTTAACCAGAGTGGTTAAGGTTAGAATTTGGTTTAGGCTTATGGTTAAGTGATGATACAAAGTAAAAATCGCCTGTCTGCATCACACTGCAATAGAGGACAAAACACACACAGACAGTGTCCTCTGGATTTGAACTCGCGAACACGATTGGTTGATGAAACGCAACTTGTGTCATAACGGGAACGCCCAAGCCGCAGCTGGACCCTGCACGACTTGAGAGCGAACGTTGATACTGAAATCTATTCCCTAGTACCCTAGCCCGAAACTTAACACTAACTTCAGCCTAACCATAAACCAAATCTTAACCTCAATAACCTAACTGTTAAACAATACCTAAACTGAACCTAGGTTTAACACCTAACCCTAACTGGTATTGCCAAAAACTAAAAGATAAACAATTTCTATGCTGACATGTACAATTCACAATATATGGTGCAGTTGCAGGAACAGGTACACTATATGACCAAAATTATGTGGACACCCCTACTAATAGTGGAGGAGAGTTGATGGTCATGGTCTGTTTTTCAGGGTTCAGGCTCCTTATTTCCAGTGAAGTGTCATCTTAATTTGATAGGATACAAAGACATTTTAGACAATTCAGTGCTTCCAACTTTGTGACAACAGTTTGGGGAAGGTTCCTTCCTGTTCCAATATGACTGTGCCCCTATGCACAAAGCGAGGTCCATAAGACATGGTTTTAAGAGTTTGGTGTGGAGGAACTTGAGTGGCCTGCACAGAGTCCTGACCTCAAACCCATTGAACCCGTCTGGGATGAATTGGAACAAAGACTGCGAGCCAGGCCTTCTCATTCAACATCAGTCCCTGACCTCACAAATGCTCATTTGGCTGAATGGGCACAAATTCCCACAGACCACTCCAACATTTTGTGGAAATCCTTCCCAGAAAGATGAGTGACGGCAGTTATGGCCACAAACTAGTTCTCAAGATTGGTCTTGGCCTCGAGAACATACAGTCGTATGCAAAATTTTAGGCACCCCTGACATTGTCCATGATTTTCATTCATAAATAATTGTGTGTTTGGATCAGCAATTTCATTTTGATCTATGATATTGAAACTGAAGGACACAGTAATATTTCGGTAGTGAAATTAGGTTCGTTGGATTAACAGAAAATGTGCAATATGCATCAAAACGAAATTAGACAGGTGCATATATTTGGGCACCCTTGTCATTTTGTTGATTTGAATACCTGTAACTACCTAGCACTGATTAATTGGAACACACAATTGGTTTGGTGAGCTCATTAAGCCTTGAACTTCATAGACAGGTGCATCCAATCATGTGAAAAGGTATTTAAGGGGGCCATTGCAAGTTGTTGTTCTCTTTGACTCTCCTCTGATGAGTGGCAACATGGGGGCCTCAACACAACTCGCAAATGACCTGAAAACAAAGATTGTTTAATAGTATGGTTTAGAGGAAGGCTACAAAAAGCTATCACAGAGATTTAAGCTGTCAGTGTTCACTGTGAGGAACATAGTGCGGAAATGGAAGACCACAGGCACAGTTCTTGTTAAGGCCAGGTGAGATGGTGAGAACAGTCAAATTATTATTATTCCACAGACCACCTCCAAATAGCTACAACATCAGCTTGCTGCAGATGGGGTCACTGTGCATCGTTCAACAATTCAGCGCACTTTGCACAAGGAGAAGCTGTACGGGAGAGTGATGCGGAAAAAGCCTTTTCTGCAAACACACCACAAACGGAGTTGCTTGAAGTATGCAAACGCACATATGGACAAGCCAGATTCATTTTGGAAGAAGGTGCTGTGGACTGATAAAACAAAGATGGAGTTATTTGGTCATAATTTGGGGTGTTATGAATGGCGGCAAAAGAACACAGCATTCCAAGACAAACACTTGCTACCCACAGTAAAATTTGGTGGAGGTTCCATCATGTTGTGGGTCTGTGTGGCCAGTGCCGGTACTGGGAATTTTGTTAAAGTTGAAGGTTGCATGGATTCCACTCAATAGCAGCATATTCTTGAGAATAATGTAGAGGAATCAGTCACAAAGTTGAAGTTATGCCGGGGCTGGATATTTCAACAACAAAAAACGCTGCTCTAAATCTACTCTGGAATTTATGTAGAGGAACAAGTACAATGTTCTGGAATGGCCATCCCAGTCCCCAGAGCTGAATATCATTGAAAATCTGTGGGGTGATTTAAAGGAGGCTGTCCATGCTCAGCAATCATCATACCTAACTAAACTGGAGATGGTCCAAAATACCTTAATCCAGAATCCAGACACTTATAGCTATAGGCTATAGGAAGCGTCTAGAGGCTGTTATTTCTGCTAAAGGAGGCTCAACTAAATATTGATGTGATATTTCTGTTGGGGTGCCAAATGTATGCACCTGTCTAATTTCAATTGAAATCCCTCTTGTCATTTTCTGATGAAATGCTAAAATTTTACACAGTTCACTGAGCTTCTTGTCAAGATAGAAAACAGGGTGCAGAGTAATGTTGGAAATTGTTCCATCAAAATCTTGTTTTTAATAGCTTTTGTACACTGGCAACCCATTGATCTAACATCTTTGAAAATATATCTTGTTTAAAGGCTGTTGAAGATGTCTTTCATATTATTGTGTGTGCTGCAATGTTGGTTTCGATGCTATTGCCATAATGTTGCTAACTTCCACAAGGAGTAAATGCTGTGATTAATCAAGAAGTATTAAATGGTAGGAGAAGACCCTCTGCTAAAAAAAATCTAAACTGTCTAAACGCTTCTTGGAAAATGTCCTGTTGAGTGCTACGTTTACAGACATCCAAATGAAGTAAAAAACACCCTACCTGCTGTGAAAGCTGGGGGAGCTTTGTCAATGCTGTGGTTTGCTTAGAGCCTCATACTTTGGTACTTGACCATATGAAACGCCCCATCTGAAAGCAGCTGATCACAGATTTCTTTTTCAATTTGTTTTACTTGATTTTATGTGTAGAAATGCACTTTTTTGTAAATGTACGTATGTATAATGACTTTCTATGAACCTTTCTCGTTCAAATTGGTAGAAATGTTAGGAGTTGTTAAATTAAGTATAAATAAGAACCATTGCAGTAGTAGAGTAACAATATCGGTTGTGTATTAGATGTTATACAATAACTATTTTTATTATATAGTTATTTCATTACTATAGGCATTATACAGGGAAAAGTAAAATAGTTGACAGTGAAATGATACTGAGTCTAGCAGTTTGTCGGCATTATTGAACTTGTTAGTTTAACACGTGGTTGTGTGTCTCCTGTGTGTGGGTGGGTGTGTGTGTGTACCAGGTTGGTTTTCGAGACCCGGCAGCATAGATATAAGCCACAATGTAGGTCCCAGTCATCACCTGAGAGAGTTTCTGGATGAGATGCAAGCGGCGAACATTAGAGAACACCTCAGGTACAATACACTAGAACTTCATCTGTTAAACAGTTAGAACTCACATTGTGGATTCACAACACTAGAACATTGTTCCTTAACTTTTATGTAGAATTGTGCACACATATCAGATACACAACACTAACGCACAGTCAAAATTATAATGTCTTTGCAGGAAGTTCACTCGGTTACCCCACTTGGCCGGTACGGAGCAGAACCTGCGATTAGCTGAGCAAATAAAAGGGGAGTGGCTAGATTATGGTCTGGACTCAGTTGAGCTGGTGCCCTATGATGTGCTGCTGTCATACCCTAACTCATCACAACCAAACTACATCTCCATAATAGACCAGCTAGGCAACCAGGTACTCACACATAAACATAGAAATACTTACTAACTCAAACATATTCAACCACACACACACTCAAACAAACACATTTTAAATGCACATACTCTGAGACAATAATTTAATACTTTCTGTGCACAGATGTTGTTGCCAGCATAGACCACTTCTCAATAACAGGATAGGTTTGTTCTAGAAGACATTTGGTCTAATTACCATGGAAACCACAGGGTAGACCAAGGTCCCTTTGCTGGCTGATAGCTAATGAAGCCACTATTACTACAGTGTTTCATATTTTACTGATCTGGTGGAGATAAAAAATCCATGCATGGATAGTAAAACAAGCACACACAGATTCATAAATGGTATGAATTGGAATGGGTGTAAGGTATAGATTCTAAATACTACTGTAGGCCGATAACTCATGAAGAGAGCCATAACTAGGTGTGTGTGGTTTTTCACATTTTACTTACCTGGTGGGGACCCCAAATCATTTCATATGCCAATCTCCAGAAGTTAGGTTTAAGGTTAGTTGTTTGGAAAGAACTACTTTGTTATGCTCACAAACACACACCCCATTCAGAGAAATGTGCAATGTACTGTAAGAAACAATCTCTTAGATTCACTTCTGATGTTTGTCCATTTGGATAAACGTCTATGGTTGAGAAGTTTATCAAAGTTGGTTGGTATAAAAAACATGTTTAGTGAAATCTTTTAAAACACATTGCTCTGCATAATAATGACACCTGTTATTTCTTTATCTATGCAATGCGTCTGCACAAGGTTAGAATTGGTTAGGTGTTATTTCTTTATCTATGCAATGCATCTGCACAAGGTTAGAATTGGTAAGGTGTTATTTCTTTATCTATGCAATGCGTCTGCACAAGGTTAGAATTGGTTAGGTGTTATTTCTTTATCTATGCAATGCGTCTGCACAAGGTTAGAATTGGTTAAGTGTTATTTCTTTATCTATGCAATGCGTCTGCACAAGTTTAGAATTGGTTAGGTGTTATTTCTTTATCTATGCAATGCATCTGCACAAGGTTAGAATTGGTTAGGTGTTATTTCTTTATCTATGCAATGTGTCTGCACAAGGTTAGAATTGGTTAGGTGTTATTTCTGACTGGTAATATCATGCATGTTTGAAACATTACCTTTAATCTGGCAGCTTGACCAGTATATCACCCGGCCTGCATATTGGTTTGGCTAGAAATATGTTTCTTGATTTGACATTGACTGTTCTGAAAACTGTGGTGTGTATATTATAATTCTGTTATTCCAATCCGATTCCTTTGGTTCCTGCACTGCTCACCTACATTTGAGAATGTGACAGGTACTCTCAAGTGTGTTATGTTGTTGACTACTCTAGCTATCTGTCTGTCTGGCAGGTGTTCAACACATCTCTAGCAGAGCCGGTTCCTGAGGGATATGAGAATGTCTTCGACATCGTCCCTCCCTACAGCGCCTTCTCCGCTAAGGGACAACCAGTGGTAGGACACCAACACCTAAACCGTTACACACTAACACCTACTTTACACGTTACACACAAAAAACTACACAGGCACACACACCTATCAAAGCGGGCACAAACATTTCCACAGCTGCTGTGTGTTTCTCCAGGGGGACCTGGTATATGTGAACTATGGGCGCACAGAGGATTTCTTCCAGCTGGAGAGAGAGATGGGGATCAACGTGACAGAGAAGATCGTCATCGTCAGATATGGAAAGATCTTTAGAGGGAACAAGGTCTTGCTCTAGCCTTCTTTGTCTCCTCCTCTCTTTTTCTGTCTTCCCCTCTGTCATCCTCCCTCTGTCATCCTCTCGCTCTCATCCTCTATCTCATCCTCCCTCTCTCATCCTCCCTTTCTTCCTGTATGTAGGTGAAGAATGCGATGCTTCACGGGGCGATTGGCATCATCATGTTTTCTGACCCAGCGGATTACTGCGCCCCAGGGGTTCAGGTGCTTAGCATTCCAACGAGTAAAGTAGACGCCCCCGTTTCAAACAGCAGAATTGAGGAATGAGGTCTTCTCTGCTATTTGTGTTCTATGTGCAGCCGTACCCCGACGGATGGAACCTTCCGGGCGGAGGGGCTCAGAGGGGGAATGTTCTCAACCTGAATGGGGCAGGAGACCCTCTAACACCAGGGTACCCTGCTAAAGGTGTGTGTGTGAGTGTGTGTGTGTGTGTGATAATGTACAGAGATAAAGGGTTTCTGTGATAAATTGTATACATCGTCATCCTCTTCTCCAGAATACACTTTCAGGTACAGGCTGGAAGAGGGGGTGGGGCTACCTAAGATTCCAGTGCATCCTATTGGCTATCACGATGCCATCCACCTACTAATGTGAGTATTATCACAGAAGACAATCAGCGTTCTGTCTCTGTCTTTCTTGCACACTAGTTTAGTTTAACCTTTATTTTACCAGGCAAGTTTACTAATAACACTTTCTCCTTTGCAGCAGTGGCCTGGGGAGAAGGAGGGGAGAGGGGAATGAATGAGCCAATTGAGAGATATGGATGATTAGGTTGCCATGATGGTATGAAGGCCAGATTGGAAATTTGTCCAAGATACCGGTGTTAACACCCCTACATTTACAAATAGTGCCATGGGATCTTTAGTGACCACAGAAAGTCAGGACACCCGTTTAACATCCCTGGGGCATTGGGAATGATCTTTAGACTAGAGGGAAGAGTGCCCCCTAATGGCCCTCCAACACCACTTCCAGCAGCACTGGTCTCCTATCTAGGGATTAACCAGGCCCGGCACTGCTTAGCTTTAGAAGCAAACCAGGGCTCTATGGTGCTGGCTATAACGTGCATCACATGGTTTCCCTAAATCCAACTGCAAATGAAACTCATAATGACTTCTCCAGTCTCAAAATTATTCATCCCCCTGAATAGAATCCCTCACAAATGCACAAATATACAAAGGAGCTCAAGCACATCTGATGCAACTAATCAAGGGCTTTGTTAGTTAAACCAGGAGTGCTTGAATTGGAACACATGAAATACCTGAACTGGCTAGGGGTTTGTTGAATGTCATGTTGGACTGCGTATGAGGAACATGGCTTAGACAAAATAAATGTCCAAAAAGTTAAGAGAAGAATGAAGCATACGCTGAAAAGAACACCCTGCCAGTCAAGCATGGTGGCGGCTCGGTGATGCTCTGGGGCTGCTTTGCATCCTCTGGCACAGGAAACCTGCAGTGTGTGGAAGGCAAGATGGATCCATTGAAGTATCAGGAAATCCTAGGAGAAAACATCATGCCTTCTGTGAGGAAGTTGAAACTTGGTCAACATTGGAACTTCCAACAGGAAAATGATCCCAAGCATACCTCAAAGTCCACCAAGAATTGGTTGCAGAAGAAGTCCTGGAAGATTCTACAGTGGCCATAGAAAATCTGGCGGTTGCAGCACACAAACCCAATAATATTACAGAACTGGAGGACATCGCTTATGAGGAATGGAAAAAGACTCCTCAGGAACACTGCTGGTGTCTGGTTATGCATCTTGTTTGCAGCAGGTCATAACCGCAAATGTGTGCTCTACAAAGTACTCAAAGTGGTTGCCATGAAGGGGTTGAATAATTCTGAATTTAAAGAAGTCACCATCAGTTGCAATTCCTGTTGAATTTGGGGAAACAACATGAAACATTAGTTGTGTTTAGCTATTTCAATTGCTTTTGTTTAAGTTGTTCATTACAATCAGCTGAAAGACTGTACATTTTGACATTAAACATGATATGCAATGGGGGTTGACACATTTTGATTGTGTATTTATCTAATAAATCTGCTGGAAAATAATATTTTCCCATGGCTAGGGAAATGTTCATGTTTTAAAAGTATGCAAAAACATTTGTACTCCCCCCTACCTGGTTAGTAAAACATGACCACCTGACTTTGCCCAGAGCTCCAGCATGAGGAACTGCAAATTGTCAGACCTTGCCTGGGTAGTTAAATAAAATTAGCTTAATTTGTGACTTCGCTCTCCAATGGCTTGGCCCCTGTGAGTTCCATGTAAGAAGTATAGTTGCTGAGTGTAATAATTATGCTCATGAGCTGACTAAAGGCTTGTGTGTTGGACGAACAGTGTTATAAGATTGAGACGGCTTGGCGACGTGTGATTGAAGGTACCATGTGAGCGCCCTCGACCATCACACACCTGTGGCGGAGTTGCCAACAAGGCATGGGGAAATATACCAATTTCACAGGGAGAAAAATGTAAAACCATGAGTGACATATTACCTGTTGAATAAAACCTGGCTGTTATGATCTGCAGGAATATGGGAGGAGAGATCCCACCCAATAACTGGAAAGGAGCGCTGAACGTGTCCTATCGGATTGGACCAGGCTTCACTGACCCATTCCGTACACAGTTAAGAAACAATTGACTCCTCTCTGGCACACTCTCTTCTCTGACCTCTCGCTTACCTCCCTCCCATGGTGCCTTCATGTCTTTCTCATCAACCCACTACACTCCCCATTTAGCGTTTTCCTCCTGCTCTCCTTTGTATGATTTTCCTTTATCCCCTTCATTGCTCAAAAGAACAACACATGTCTGTGTTTTCTGCGTGTGGCAGGAAAGTGTGTATGAATATCCAGACCAACAACCAGGTGACCCGGATATACAATGTCATTGGGAGGATTCGAGGGGCAGTTGAGCCAGGTACCGCTCCTAACCGCAACTTCCAACAAACGTTCTACTAACCTTGAGCGTTTTGCCTAAAGCTTGTATTACATGGCCTTGCCCCCCCCCCCCAAAGTTAACTGTCTAGATTTTGGCAAATGGAATGTCTTCTAGAACAGGAATCCAGATCAGTGTAATATACTTTAATGCATGTAATCCTAGTTTGGTCGAAGACATCCACATAGCTTTTGGAAAAACTGGGTTAGGTTGTGGGATATTGGGAAGGCTTTAGTTCAGAGTTGGCTATGCCCTAGTTCATATGAAAACACTAAGGTGTGCCTTTTCAAGGTTACAACAAAACTCTGGAAGACCTATGCACAAGAGGATTCCTATAGGATTATTTATTATTATATCTACATTTCTGTAATATTCATCTATAATAATCTTAACTCTACAGGGAGTGACTGAAGCCATGTCTTGACAAAATTTAAACCATTATTGCTTCAAAATTCTTTAGACAATTATGAGTACCGTACATCACATGGTGTATTTTGCCCCACCCCCATCTGCAAACTTATCAGACCGCTATGTGATCCTGGGGGGTCATCGGGATGCCTGGGTTTTCGGGGGGATCGACCCGGTATCGGGAGCTGCCGTGGTGCACGAGAATGTGAGGAGCGTCGGGCAGCTGCTTAAAAAAGGTGTGTGTGTTCTAGAATGTTCTGGGAGGTTAACCCTGTTTGTTTCTGAGAAGTGGATATTTAAGAAATTGATTATGTGTGTCCTGGTTTTACTATAATTCTGATGAACAACAGAAATGTTGTCGTGTGTGACATGTCACCACTACCCATAATAAAAAAATATATTAGGCATTATATTTATAATTGAGGTAGGGGTTTGGTTTTTGGGGCCATTTTATTTTTAGGTCTTAGGTACAACATCATTTTGAATGGGAACACTTTTTGTAGTTCCCACATGCATTGTAAATGTGTTTGTGTGTGTTGCAGGCTGGAGGCCTAGGAGGACCATAATATTTGCCAGTTGGGATGCAGAAGAATTTGGACTGCTGGGATCAACAGAGTGGGCTGAGGTACACACACACAGAACCTCATCACATACATATGGCTAATCTGTTTAATTTCTGTTTATTTCAACTGTAAATTGTGCCATTCTTTTGTTGACAGGAAAATGCCAAAGTTCTGCAGGAGAGAGCAGTTGCTTACATCAATGCAGATTCAGCGATAGAGGGTGAGTTTGTGTGGGTAATGACAGGGTTAGATTGTGTAGCTACTGACAGGGTTAGATTGTGTAGGTACTGACAGGGTTAGATTGTGTAGGTACTGACAGGGTTAGATTGTGTGGGTACAAAGAGGGTGTGTTTATGTTTACTAGGGATGCAACAGTACAAAGTCAAAGTCAAAGTTGTTTATTTATCATATGCATCAAATAACATACATCATCCTATGCAGAGAAATTCTTTTGACATGGCACGGCGATTCTATGCAGTGGGCTTAAAAACAAGAATTACAACAATATAAGAATTTTAAAATAATAATGACAATAGTAATAATAATAATAAAACGCTATGTACTGAGCAGTGGTCTGGAAAATGTACAACAGTAGAAGTAGTAAATATTATAGATAGGTACAGTGGGGCCATGGTTCGGTATGTATCACAGTTTGTGGGCCATTACTGGTAGTTTTGGTATCTATATTTATGAAAAACACATCACCCTTTAAACATTGAACTCCTAATTTTGCCTATGGACAAGTAAAAAACTTTCCATTCAGAAAAATGGGAGCATGTCTGACTAGGCCTGATTTCTCTACTGAATAAATAACAAAATTGAAAGTTCTTCTTAGCTTTGACAACCATTAGGTGCGTTGCCTTCTCTATTTTAAATAAAAAAATCTCATACTTGTGTAGGCAATACTAAAAAAGTGCAATATAAAGTCACAGTGATGGTAGATTTGAGTTTCTTTCAGTGGAGAGAGCTAGATAGGTTGTCTGTGTCAAATCATTTTCAATTTCTCTCTGTGATGTTTCATAGTTTGGGAATTACTTAGATGCTAAAATGTGTGTGGGAGGTGACATCGTAATGCGGTTCAGTTTTATTCTAACAGGTTAAAAAAGGGAGGTTTGTGTGGATACAGGGAGGTGTGTTTGTTTGGGTACAGGGAGGTTTGAATATGTGTGGGTACAGGGAGGTTTGAGTATGTGTGGGTACAGGGAGGTTTGA
>JACXGM010006405.1:13398-32956 GCA_016801145.1 Umbra pygmaea | reverse complement strand
GTTTCTCTGAAGTCGATCCAGGAGCCACGTTCGTGTATAGTGTGAAAAGTGAGTCCGCTAGTGTTTGTGCACTCCGCTATTCGTGTACCCTGCAACCCGTTCGTGTATATTGTGAAAAGTGAGTCCGGTAGTGGTTTTGTCTGTGCACCTACTATTCCGTGTACCCTGCACTCTATCCTGCGTGAGCTCTGGAGACTAGTCAAAGATAAATAAATAAGAAACTATGAAGCTACCTGTCTGCCTTTGTCCCGCTCTCTCCACCTACACCCAACGAGACCTTGACACAGACTTTTGGAGAGTAAAATTAGACCTATCTGTTTCACAGCATGCAAACATTGTTTCACCCCTCAGCACTACTCAACACTTCTGAGTATGAACAAAAACATGAAACTCATCTGGACAGTTAACTTGACACAAAATCAGTGGTGGAATGGGATTAGGGGATGTGGAAAGAGGACATTGGCGAGAGAGCAAGCTGGGTGGAACCTAGTTTGTGCTGTGTTAAAATATAAAATGGCTGATATCAGTCACAATCACAGCTGAATAGCGCTGCAGGACATCTCTGGATGGGACAGTTGAACTGTCTGCCAGAGTGGAGATGACAGGGGCTCCTTTTGAAACCCCCATATAGATGCACATATACAATCCACACACACACATCATTGCATGAAACACACACACAGAAACACACACAAGTGTTGTGAACCCCTTTCATGAAAAAAGAAAGGAGAAAGTTAGGGAGGGCAAGAGAGGAGGGAGGGCAGAGGGGAGAAAGTCGAGACCAAGTGAAAGAGAGAGCTTGTTCTAGATCCACTTTGTAAGAGAGTTCTCTACGCTACCTAGTTCACCAGTTATGTTATGCTGCCAATAAAAACACATATTTGGTGGTGATATTACACCCTTAAGGAAGAACATCATAATTAAAAATGAATGTTTCCCTTAACCCTAACGTTTATCTCTATAGCTAATGCTAAGTTAAATAAATAACCATGTTTTTGTGATTCCAGCACTCTTGAACCACCACCTCCCACAGTGACAGTAATAACTTTCTATAACCTTGTCACTCCCAAATTCCAACACCCTGTAACATTATGTAACACAAAATAACAAATAATACACCATGAATCTTGAACAAGTGGAACTAGTTATAATATGGTTTAAGCTCAGGTAGGGCAAGTAGCTACATAATGTGTTTAAGCCTGCAACTAGTTTAGATATCAGCAGTTCACACAGAACATATTCAATACAATCTACAGTCAATCTGTTTTCTCTCTCCAACATTTTAGATTGTTTGCCAGTGGGGCTAACGATTTACAAAATCAGACCTTCTTGATCTTGTGCAAGAGTATGTGCTGGCCAAGGAGTTAGCTATATAAATAAATATGAGAGCATTTTTCACTTTTTCATATTTAGGCCTAGGGCTGGGCACCGAATAGGGCTGAACGATGTTGTGTTTTATCATTGACATCGCGATGTGCGCATGTGCGATAGTCACATTGCCGGAACATGTGATGTGAAGAAAGGTAGCACCCAATGACAGTATAGGTAGCACCATGGGTAACACACAGTTTACACAAGTTTGTTGTATGGTTTGTTGCTGGGGTGACATGCACGCTCTGCATGCCTGCACAGTGATTGGTTCGCTGTGATTGGTTCATTGTGCCGCTGCTGACAGCCAACATTCTCTGTCACTGGCAGTCCTGTACTAGCAAAAGATGAGCGACAAAGAGGATACGCATTACACAGGAAAAAAAGGATGGTTTCGTACTGAAAAGAAAGTCAAAACCTTTGGGACTATTTTGGCTACAAAACGTAGGGCGTTGACCAAAAACAGGTACTTTGTGGCCACAAAACAAGGAAAAACCACCCATTTGTCTGATCACTTAAAACGGCACCACAAAGCTCTTTACGATGAATACAAAATCAAATATCGATGTCAATCAAAACAAAACACTATTTGCGATGGCTTTGTGACACCTTAGCAGAAAGGCTGTCAATGACAGAATGAAATAACAAACGCAATAACGTTTCATATCGTAAAGATATGTTGCCATGACATGTCGCATTTGCTTAGCCATGGTTATGATGATTACCAACACTGTTTTACTTTGGCACTTTGGCTAAGAAAAGTTGACTTAAAAACAAAAGATTGTGTACCAAAAAGTTATTTTATAAAAAATATATATTTTCAGTAATATTTTTATAAACTAATCAGGGAGTTGGTGTAAAGCTGCTGTTTTATATAAAAATGTGTACTGCTTTTCTGTTTACAGAGATCTGGTCTAATTGTGTAATAAAATATTAAGTGACCTTTTTGTCACTTGTAATGAAGCTTGTTTAATAGTGAAATTATTAGTATCATGGAATGGTAATTATTGACAATGATGGCTTGCAATATCGCAATATATATCGTTTGGAAACAAAATAACGCAATTTAATTTTTTTCCAATATCGTGCAGCGAACATCGTTACTTTTATGGCACCGACCGAAATACTTCGATACTATTGAGTATCGAAAAACTATTTATCTTTCGGTGCCAATTTTCGGTTCCAAAAGCGTCTGTGAGCCAAAAATAATTTAGCATACTTGCGTGTAATGACAAAGTCACCGGCGATTGGCTGTCTAATGCAACTTAAAACACATCATGTGAAAGAGACACCACCACCACCACGCAGAGGATTTCTGAAGATACTTGCAGTCGTATACAGTTTATAACGTTAGTATTTGACCAGGCAGCATCTTCGTTTTTCCGACGTAACTGTAAATTTACAAATTTTGGAAATACTTAAAAGATAAGTGTAATTTCACTACTTAAACCGAACGCACAGGTTAACTACTGCCGTTGTTGCGCTCATTTCGATCGACAATTGGAACTCAATTATTTTCCCCGTAACGTTACTCTATGTATGTTAGCTTGTGCTGCTAGTCGGTTGCTCTAGTCTAGTTAGCTCTGTCTATTTCCCCCTTCACATTAGCCTTGGCGCGTGTCCACCCTGATGTTAGGATTAGGAAGACCATACCAGAAAGTTTCAATCCCTTCACATTGGCAGCAAGAGGGAACATTTCCCAGGAAAGATAAGATCAGTGCCACAGAGCAGTCACAGAAGTTACAAATTACGCTGGTCACTTCGTTTGTCTGTTGCGTATAAGACCGTTGCGGTGCTTTCGTTACTCCCTTATTCCTCCTACCAGTTCCTATGGCCACTTGACCAGTGCGAATGCAAATAGCAAAACCGGTTTTGGGGGAGAGTAGTTAGTAAAACTGTTTAGAAGTAGACTGTTCCTATAACTACGTTCCTGTAACTATTTGGCCTGGATAACCTTTTTTACTGTTATTGTCAGTAAAAAGAATGAAACATTATATTGTTATGTTTTGTGCTTTACTGATAAACAAATAAGGTGGAAATTAAAGGTTTTGGGTTTGCTGTATTCTGTTGATGTTGAAATGGATTAAAAAATATATGGTATCGAAAAAAGTATCGTTAAGGAACCGGTATCGAAACTGAGGTATCGAAATTGGCACCGGATCAAAAGATTTTGAACGATGCCCAGCCCTATTTTTAGGCCTAATTTGTATTTATTTTCCTATGTAACATGACCATTACAAATTGCTTTATTAAAGCTACATTGTGTAAGAATTTCTCCCATCTAGCAGTGAAATTGTATATGACAACCAACTGAATACCGTTATAGCCCCTTCCGCTATTACGCCAGCAACACAAACTCAGATTTTCTTTTTTTTCAAAAAAGCTCGTTTTAATTAATTGCAATAATCATAGTTAATTCATTATATAGCTAGTGAATTGTAACCAAATGCAATTGTATTGTGTGTAAAGAAACATTGCGAGCATGTGATAGCAAAAAATAATAATTTAAATTTTTTTATTAAAAAAAGTAACAAATATATTGTACACACAATTTGATTGAATGCATTGTCAGTGTCTCATGTGAAAACACAATTATATTTGAAAAAACATTCACTAGAGTCTGTTTTATCCAACAAAAAACTAATTTTAACAACACATGAACATGGACACTAGCCTGGTCCTTCCAGACTCTCGTACGTACATTTCATTTGTACAGAGAGTCTGGCCACTCTCCATTGACAAGCGTTAACTTCCTTGAAGGCGGGTACTCTGTTGAAGTTTAAAATTATTGGATCTGCCATAACCAATCGCTAATGTTTGGTTGTGATGTACTACACTCAAACTAGCGCAGGACATCAACCTCATCGTTCTCAGCCACTCCCTCTGTTCGCTGATTGGACCAGTAAAAAATTGTTCAGAGAAAACCAGGGAATATGCCGCAAACCCAAACGGAGTACTGAAGGAAAATGAAGTACGTAGGAGGGCAGAGCCAGGCTACATGGACACTACCTATGCAATGAATTAACAATGGTTATTGTAATGAATTACGAGCGCTATTATTTTGAAACAAAAAATCCAGAGTTTGTGTTGTCAGGTGACCGGTTCTTGCCTACTCTCTAGCTAGGACCAGTGCTGCCATTAGCTTTAAAGTGATAGTTCAGAGTAATTTCACCCTTGGGTCCTTTGCACCTTGACCTCAAGCCAAACAGCCCCCCATAAGCTTTTTTCCCTTGTAATAACATTGGTTGAGTTAGCGCTAACAGCCGAATGGTTTAATGCAGGCGCTAAAAACCATATAATGGCTTTCTAAATAAATTTGATTGATTGATTAATTAAATAGTTTACCATAGGTGTTAAATTAGTTAAGAGTGAGCACAATGTAAAACCAAAAAATGGTTTCGGATGACAAGAGGACTACTGTTCTGATCTTAATAATAAAATAATATAACATTAATAATAAGAATTGGTATATGGGCCCATACATAGGGCTGTCACAGTCATGACATTTAGCTTATGATCAATTGTCACACAAATAATTGTGATTAACAATTTAATTGTAGTCATTTTTTTTCATTTTATGCCACTATCCTACAGTACATGCACAGCCAATCCTCCACTTAGCAGGCCAAGTAATTTTGTATTGAACAGCTGCAATTATAGAAAAATACCGTTGACATGTACCATCAGGTTTGGTCATTCTTTAGAATCCCTTAAATCAGCTGAACTTGGTTTATTGTTCATCCCTTTTTTCCGGTTGTGTAGTGTAGGTGGAAGGTCATTTAGTATTAATGCTCCTCAATTATGAAACTCGCTACCTCTCACACCAAGTAATACCTCATCCGTGGCTATATTCAAGACCCAGTTAAAAACAAATTTATTTAACATGCATTTTGTATAATGTCACTACATGTATCCATGTGACTGTAATGTATGTCTGAGTGTCTAAATGTATTGTAATGTACTAAGTAAAGCGACCTTGAGCTATGGAAATAAAAAATATAACATCTTCTTCTTTAGACATTGAAAGCACTTATACTAAGCCAGCCATAATAACCTTAAGTGACAATTGTGTACAGTAAATATAGTTTTGCCTTTTTTCTTAAAGAAAAGCCCTTCAGTGATAAAAACTAAATGACCAATTTGAAAAATTACCCTTTTTGAAAATATAACACTAAACAATATTAGAATGTTGTTAAATACTTATTTACAATATTTCTAAACATTTTAATATTTTAAACATTCTTATATTTTTAAATATGTAGTATATCAATTTTCCTTCAATTTACATTACTTTAAGTGAATTAATTTTATTTCAAGGCGATATTAGGCGCAGTTAGAGACCCACTGTTCCGGCATTAAGCTTTAAGGTGATTTTCTACTGCAGGACTGTCTAGAGCGACACAGAGCGGCGTGGCCCTGCACAGCACTATGGTCTGTCAGGGTTGTGTTCCCAAGGCTGGGTTTTGTGAATGGGTCTGGCTTAATTCATGACAAAAAGGGCTGGTGACATTTTTTAGGCAGCGAATTGGGGTGTAGAATTGCGCTGGTGAGAAGGGTACTTCCTCTTTCAGAAACGCGCTTATATAGAGCTAAATAAACCTACTCCTTGATATTTAAAAAAATTTGAAAAAAGCGATTCCTATAAAGGCTGCAGCTCACTATAGCGGTTTTAGCGATCCGTTGCAACATGGTAGCGAAAGAATTTAGCACCACTGTTGTAGGTAGCAACTAGTTACATCATGTTTGCCAGACACTACCGACGTGTTGTTTTGAGCATGTACTAATTCTCTGGCCCACTAAATGGCAGATGCAAAACACGATGAAGAAAATAAACACAAGAGCCTCTTGTTAAAGAACCACAGAACTGTTCGATGAGAAATGGTGGACACTGAGATATGAATTGATAATGCTGATAATGCTGCACTTTTTTGGCAATGGGTAAGTTAATTAAAAAATTTACAAAATAGTGTCAGTTAGCTGTAGCATTCATTTGTTTGCTGACATTATATATACTAATGTTATATTCCATTATAAAAATGAATTTTATTACATTGAAATGATTAAGAATGTTCTGCCTGGTAATGCCCTTACACCAAATACTGTACCAGATCCAATAGGGTGCATCGAGTAGATTGGGCAGTTGAAATGCATAATTGTTATAACAAAAAGGTGCACATTTTCAGACAACATGGTTTTATATGCTTTCATTTTAATCTGGACATACAGCTCTGGAAAGAATTGAGAACACAGCAAATTAATTTTTTAATAAATCTTTCCAGAGCTGTATGCCGAACACAATGATAAGCAATGTGTTGTCTGTGATTTCTAATGATTTTCAGTGCCCAGACACAGAGGAAGAGTGGCAGGAGGTAGCAAGTAGATTTCAGGAACAGTGTGACTTTCCTCAATGGGCATTGGATAGAAAACATTTTTATTCACTCTCCACCCCAGAAACTTCATTCTACAATTACAAGCCCAACTTTTCCATTGTGTTAATGGCTCTGGTGGCAAGCAATTACAGGTTCCTGTATGTTGTTGTTGATTAATCCAAAAGACATGTTTTGGATGGTGGGGTATTTGGTGGATGCTTTTTACAGGATGTCCAGGATAAGAGGACGGCCAGCATCCATGCATCTGCACCATACACCATTGTTGCTGACAAGGCATTCCCTCTGAGATCTTAGATCATGAAGCCATATCCACACAGGGATCTAGAAAACTTCAGGCTTTAAAATGCTCAGAGGGTTGTGGAGAATGCCTTTGGACCGATTCACACAGGATATTGTAGACAGAGAAGAGCCCAATCATGAACTTATCCCAGGAAGATGGAGAGCAGACCCTCCCTTGCAGCAAGAATCTTTGCCATCTACAACTAACACGGCAGTGAGAGCCAAGCAACACAGAGACACACTTTTTCAGACAATGGTGCAGTACATTCTCAGTGGAACATGATTTTTATCTGTGTAATTTCAACTAAACAGAATTATTCATCCATGAATTCTTCAGTCCAGGTTTCAATCTCAGGCAATTGATTTAAGCCACAGTGTATGGGCAGTGTCTCTGCTAGAAATGGATCCATGGAGGTTTAAGAGTCCACAGGCTTGTGAGTATTCCTTCTTTTCACATGTACATCACTCTCCCGTATTGACTATTTCTTAGATGATCGGTCGCTGCTATGGAATGTAACCTCTGAATATTTTTATCTCTGATCATGGTCCAATCCCTCTGTCAGTTCAACCTTATACTCCACCAAGCTGAAGATTTAATTATCTTCTTTAATCTGATGCAGACTTTGTTACTTGGACTGTCCTCCATGGAGAACGTCCTGTATTCTAAGCTGACATGCTCAATCTCCCCGTCGTTCCTATGGGAGACACTTATGGCCGACTTTAGAGGTGAGATTGTTTCTTACTCTTCTCATCTAAATAAAACCTGGGAGGCTAAATTGGAGGACCTTGCCAAGCTATTCTGAATCTGGACCACCAATATGCTAAGTAACATCTCCAGAGCCATATAAACAACACTTAAACTTGCAGTCCGAATTTATCCTTCAATCCACCAAAGATGCAGACAGGTTAATGCATACTATTTGCACGGTGACGCGCACCAATTAAATCACTGTGCTGCCACTTGTCTGATTCCACAAATTTAAGACTATTTTAATGGCTTAACTACTGATCCTAAGGGGAAAAATTAGACCTTGACATCTTTCTATTTTTACACCATATTAGTTCCCATCAGACACCACCAATATGACTCAGTTATTGGATGCTTTGGAAACTCCCACAGTTCCCGCTGATGGTGCAGATGACCTTGACTCCACTCTGCACACCCATACCATTTACAGAAGGGACCAATATTGACCAAACAACCCAAGCCGCAACAAACTTTGGTTATGGGAATCATGCGCTGGCAACAACATTCATCCATCCTCATCTGTACCATTGGACAAAAACACACACAAGTCAACCAACAGGATACAACAAAGCAATGCTTTGTTAATCACAATCTGTTTGCTATAATCTGGAGATGTCCATCCGTGTCCTGGCCCAAGAGAGGAAGTAAACATAGCAGAGAAGAAACACGATACTGCTGTTTTACAGGTATACACTCTTTTATGTAACAAGTTACCGATTGAACAGATGAAACAAACAAATTTTGATCATTGCCTCTGCTCCGTGGGCACTGCTGATATTGGATTGCCTGTCCCGAGTTCATGAAACCAGTCTGATGGGTGGGCCAATTGAGTCACAGAGGGCTTACCAGAACGGAGCACACTTCACACAGGCAGACCATTTGCAAGGCCAGCAGTGTGCGCTGGAGGAGATTTCAGCAGAGAGCGCGTTCAGCAATTACATTGTAGAATCATCACACGCTAGGCCTAACTGCTGTCCGTTCTCACAAAACAAAGCGGATCAAGCTAACAGGTCTTCATCAAAGCTGTCATTGAATCAAACAACATGCACTGTAAAAACAACTGTCATAAAACCTAAAAATAGCCACACCTAGTCAAACAACGCTCAATTTAAATAAAAAGATTATAAACATTGCAATCACTAAAAATAAGAAACTGAACATATTTCACTGTCAATGACTGAAGAATAATCTGGGACCCCAAATCAAAACCCAGGGGTACTTTAGGAGGACATTTATACATAATGTTTAAATCTAAAAGTGATCACATCAATCAGGTGTTATTAGACTCCAATCTAGATTTCTTGTGTTTATCGGAGACATGGCTTAATGAAAACTCACCCTCATTAACTTTACATATTCCTGGTTACAACGGTTGTAGAAAAGATATAGTGGGATCAAAAGGTGGTGGGGTTTTAATGTTTGTAAAATATTGATTTTAGTGTCATGAAATACAGTGGTCATGTAATGAACTGAAGTGTATTGGACTTGTCTCCATATATGTTCTTCTCACTAACTGCACTGTATCGCCCCATCTTCTAAAAATACCCTTTTATGACTATTTTGAAAACATGCTAAAGGAATGTAATTTTAGTAAGGAGGTGTTTATTATGGGATTACAAATTCACCAGAACACAAATTGACCTAATATCTAGCAATAAGCCAAAGTGAATTGACATATCCTTTAATATGCTGACAGGACCCCAACCTGACTCTGATAGAGCCAGGAAACATAGAATCAATCACTGAGGCAGATGTTATTAGTTATCTTAGGCCATCCTGAGCTAAAGATGTCATTGGTATGAACTGAGTTATTATAAAAGAACTCTGCATCATTAGTCTGTTATTCTAATAACGAAAATGATAAACCTTTCAATTGCTCAGGCAATGTTCCCAAATGTGCAGATGATACAGTAATCTTTGTACATTGAAACAGTGCAGCTCAAGCTGCTGATCAGTTAACTAAATTAATGCAAGGTTTCACAGAACAGCTAAAGCACAATTACCTTCAACTAAATGTAGGCAAAAATGTAGGTGTCAGCACTAGAGGGCATGGGACTCCCTCTACTGGCGCTTACAGGATCCAGCGCTCGGCGTCCCCCATCTTCTGATGCCACTGTTCCACTCCCTGCACTCCTCCACTGCCCAATAATAGCCAGATGTGGGAAATCAGGCCCGCTATATATGTTTCCTGTTTAGTATTGAGGTTGTGGGGTACTGACGGTATCGTGCTTAAGTATACTATTCTCTGTATTAATTAGCTTTTCCTGTGCGTAACAGGATATATTCAGTTAGTGAGATAACTGTTTGTTCTGCTTGTTGTGCTCCATCTACTTCTCATTAGAATACAAGAAGTTTGCACTACCTGCTTCTGCTTCATTCCTAACCAAGTCGCTGCCCTGCAAACCACGGAGACACTTTTCAGACGTTTGCCGGCATCATGGAATCCCGGAGGATATTGTGTCGGACCGTGGTCCCCAGGTCACTTCCCATGTCTGGAAAGCCTTTATGGAAGATTGGGGGTCATGGTCAGACACATGGAACGCTGCCCATGTCCGTCTCCACTGTGCCGTGTGTCGCCACAAGCTCCAGGGCGAACCGTCAACGTGGGGCCACTCCGGTGTTCCAACCGGGGGATCGTGTCTGGCTCTCCACCCGGAACCTGCCCCTCTGCCTGCCCTGCCGGAAACTGGGATCGCGGTTTGTGGGGCCATTTATAGTCCTGGGGAGGGTCAATGAGGTTGTATATTGTTTGGAATTACCCCCTGACATGCTTATTCACCCCGTTTTCATGTCTCTCCTCAGGCCGATGGTGGCAGGCCCTCTCTATGAGGGAGACCCCCCCCTCCATTGGAGATCGAGGGCGGTTTTGCTTACTCCATCCGGGCCGTGCTGGATTCGAGACGGCAAGGGGGCGGTCTCCAGTACTTTGTGGACTGGCAAGGGTACGGACCTGAGGAGCAGAGCTGGGTTCCGGTCGGGGATATCTTGGACCCTGGGCTCCTTTGCGCTTTCCACCTGCGCCGGCCGGACCGCAGCGGAGCTGCGCATCAGGGAGGGGGTACTGTCAGCACTAGAGGGCATGGGACTCCCTCTACTGGCACTCACAGGATGCAGCGCTTGGCGTCCCTCGTCTTCTGACGCCACTGTTCCACTCCCTGCACTCCTCCACTTCCCATAGCTGGCTATTATTGGGCAATCAGGCCCGCTATATATGTTTCCTGTTCAGTATTGAGGTTGTAGGGTATTGTTGCTACGTGACGGTATTGTGCTTAAGTATACTATTCTCTATAGACAGAATACCCCACCTGAACATGCAGTCAGCATGTCAAGCGGAACCCGACGAGAGGAACACAATGGCCATGGATATAGTCTCCACTGTCCAACACCACCAGACGGTGCTTGAGCGGCTGGGTACAGCCATGGACAGCATTCTGGTGGCCACACGGGGTTAGACAGGAGACTCTCATGGAACAGAACCACTCCAGCCGAGTCCATCTGGACAGAACATTCCACTCCCTGGCCAAAATACACCACCAGGAGTGCATTTGTCCCTTCCTAGGGAATACGACGGAACGGCCTCAGGATGCCAAGGATTTCTTCTGCAACTGGGCCTTTACTTCAACACCACGGCTCCCTCTGCTTCTGGTGGTGACCGGGTGTCCGCCCTCATCTCTTGTCTCTTCGGACGCATGCTGAATGGGCCAACGCGGTCTGGAGGGACAACAACCCGGTCATCGATGACTACGAGGCGTACGCCCATCTGTTTCGGTCCATCTTTGACCATCCACCCGAAGGACGGGATATGGGCGAGCGTCTCATCCATCTACGCAAGGGGCAGAGAACCGCGAGGGAGTACACGCTGGAGTTCTGAACGCTGGCCGCGGGATCAGGATGGTACAAGAGAGCCCTCATTGACGTCTTCCGATGTCATCTGCAGAAGGGTGTCTGGCGGGAGCTGGCTTTCCGTGACACCACTCTAGGCTTTGACCAGCTGATGGACATGGCGATCCGGCTAAACAGCCTCCTGCAGGCACGAGGGCGCACTAACAGCACCTATATCATTTAGTCTGCGTTAGTTTCGGATACATACCAATGAAGATAGGGAGAACGGTCCTACAGGGCGCACAGAGGGGACACGGGAGGCGCCAGGAGCAGTGTTCCTTGTGTGGCAGACGGGGGCACTATGCTACATCTTGCCACCTGCGCCTGTCGGGTCCTGGGAGCAGAGGCACAGGCATCCTTGCATTACCCCAGGTACCTAGTTTCTGTTCACCTCCTAACACTTAATTACTTATTACTGTTGTTTTCCCTGATTACCCGTCATACACCTCTGAAAGCCCTTGTGGATTCGGGGGCGGCAGGGAACTTCATAGACATCAACACAGTAAAACGCTTACACCATTACGCACACTCAACAAACCCTTATCAGTCCATGCATTAGACAGTAGACCACTCGGGGCAGGATTAGTAACATGCTCTACTGTACCTATTACCATTACATGAGAATCCATTCAGAGCAAATCCCATTCCACGTTCTCGACACATCTTCCTCTTCTATAATACTAGGCTACACATGATTAGCTTTTCATAACCCTTCTATCTCTTGGCCTGACAGATCCATTGAAGGATGGTCGCAAGGATGTCTGTGTAGGTGCATGCCGGTTTTGCTGAGGGCCACCACGGTGGAAAGTCCGGACAGTGCCTCCAACACTCCCATTCCTATTTAATATTCGGATCTGGCCCACGTTTTCTCCAAAACCAAGGCAGCTAAATTACCACCCCATCGCCACTGGGACTGTGCCATAGTATTCACCCCGTTTTCATGTGTCTCTCCTCAGGCCAGTAGTGGCAGGCCCTCTCCATGAGGCCGGGGTGCGGGAGACCCCCCTTCTCCGTTGGAGATCGAGGGCAGTTTGGCTTACACCATCCGGGCCGTGCTGGATTCGAGACGGCAAGGGGGCGGTCTCCAGTACCTCGTGGACTGGGAAGGGTACGGACCTGAGGAGCAGGGCTGGGTTTTAGTCGGGGATATCTTGGACCCCGGCCTCCTTCGCCCTTTCCACCTGCGCCGGCCAGACCGCCGCGCGCATCAGGGAGGGGGTAAGGTCAGCACTAGAGGGCATGGGATTCCCTCTACTGGCGCTCACAGGATCCAGCGCTTGGCATCCCCCGTCTTCTGACGCCACTGTTCCACTCCCTTCTTTCCTCCACTTCCCACAGCTGGCTATTATTGGGCAATCAGGCCCGCTATATATGTTTCCTGTTCAGTTTTGAGGTTGTGGGGTATTGTTGCTACGTGACGGTATTGTGCTTAAGTATACTATTCTCTATATTAATTTGCTTTTCCTGTGCGTAACAGGACCTTTTTTTGTTAGTCACAAAAGTGTTCCTTATTTAATCGCTTTTCCTGTGCGTTTAACAACTCGGTAAATAAAACATTTTAAATATAGACTGATTAACTTCATATACAGTGCTGTTCCTGCATTTCTTTTTGAACCCGTTACTAAAGTGAGTCACGGCCATTAAGCTTGATGATTTAGTTTCTTTGGGGCATTTCAAATCCATGCTAAAATAACTGTTTCTGTCGAATATAATTGTTATTCTTAACTTTCTTTCAGTAAGCAGAGCTCAGCTGTGAGAGACCTTGGTCTCATTCTGATTCTCACTGTATAAAGATTATAAAAAATCTAATACAAAATACTTACCTTCAGCATTATCTGCAGCCTCAGGTGAGAGTGTATCATGACCCCAACAGTCTTCTCTCCCTGCAGTAGATAATTTAGCATTTCTTAGATATTTAGTATACTATTAACTTACATAATTAAGATCTCTATAATCACAACAAAAATAGCATTAACAAGAGCAATGGTGAAGACACATGAACCCACTCAGACGTATTACATTATATGCAGACTTTCATATTATGCGGCGGCAAGAAAGACTTTCGTCAAAGAACTTAGTGATCATTATCTAATTGATCCTGCTGCGTATGAAATCCAAAGACAACATCTTCTTAAGTACTCAGCTATATGTGCAGTGACTTGTGTTTCTGATGCAGACATCTCACACTTTCACAGCTGTCATTCCTGGACACAGATTGTTGAAAACTAACACTGATGTTGTAGCTTTACGGACAGGTTGTTTACCGGCAGATTCTTCATGACCAGAATTACCCAACCATTCATCTCTGTAATTCTCCAAATTACGTTCTCAGGAAACTATTTTGAAAACATTAATTATGTTACAGATATCACACAATAAAGTGGCGCAATTAGTACCGCGTCAATAATCAGTGCATTTAGTTGCCAATAAATGGTCTATACTCGTCGCTGGGTGGTGCTAGACCACTTAAAGAAACAGTAGATTGCAGGCAGTTCTAATCCCTCCTTGGGATACATTTTTTTGGGACAGAGACTGATATTAAATCAACGTAATTGTATTACTATACACAGCAGAATAACGTTCTTAATTTAAAAAGCCTTGTTTGTTTAAAAACGGTTTTAAGGAAGCAAAGAAATATTGTAGACCATTGTATAACGTGCATCTGCATTCTCTGATCAGAATGCATCCCTGAATCCTTTGTGAAAAGTTGTAAATATTTCACTTTGCGGGACAAAAACGGGTAACGAACAATGTTTTTGTTAATATTTATTATTTTCGAACAAACAAGAGTCTCTGTTTAAGGATGCCGGCTCGCAGCTGCAGGTTCTGCTGCTTTTAGAGCACCTCAGTGCATATACCTTCAAGTTTACCTTAACCGAACTTCCAGTTAAATTCCAAAATGTAGCTCTGTTGTTTGCATATCCAAAGTGCTGTTCGTAGCATTAATAACTCAAACAATCTGTATTGCCAAAACCGTGTTTACCTTTTGCTGCCAGTATACAACCATTAAGCATTTATGGGGCAATTAAAAAAACGTGCTTTGTGCCACTAAACATGTTCAAAATGTCATTATTAGTCCATATCCATTTGCACTGATTTCTTATAATGAACACAGCGAGTTTGAACAAATAAGTTTGTGTACATACCTCTGTTTTTTTCCCATTTTCCAGTGAAGTCCACACTTGTCGATTGTCGAAGTCATACAATGCAATATTCCAAAATGTATTTTTGCCCCAAAAAAAACTATTTGCGTTGGTTATGTCCAAATAATGTAACAAGTCGCCCAGTTAACCTGACACTGCTTCCTTGGCAGCCTAGGACTGAGTCAACAGTGTTGCTTAGTTACCTCTGCTCATGCGCGATAACTCATGAACTCTTGGGAGCTGTGAAGGGATGTGTCAATTTACACCCGGTCAAAGTAGTTTATGAATATAACCATGGCAAATTGTTTTTATTTTGCGGAAAAAATACGTTTTGGACTATTGCATTGTATGACTTCGACAATCGACTAGTGTGATTAGTGTGACCAATTCTTTGTTATTGTACGGAAGCCCTGAAGTCCAAGGCAAAAAAATATATATACATTTTTCCCCCGAGACTAAGTTTGTCTTGTTTGAATGACTTAGTATCTCGTTCAAACGTGATAAACTTAGCCCCTGGGCAAACAATATTATATTTATTTTACTTGGTCGTTCAAACAAGATATTAAGTCATTCAAACGCGATACTAAGTAATTCAAACGAGATATTAAGTTGTTCAAACGAGATACTAAATCGTTCAAATGAGATTAACTTAGTCCCTAGGCAAAAAAAGAAGAAACTACTTTTGGATCAAAGCTATTGGCTGAATAATGGCATTTTGGTTTGACACGAGACCATGGATAGGATTGTAAGCACTGGTTGTATCCAATAGCAGCAAGTCTAACTAATTCTCAGGCTAAACTATCTGAAAAAGATCTATGTATATTTGGTAATGGAAGACCATGATATCATGCTTAGACAAAATATTTACAGTACAAATATTATGGTCAAAGCAAGTTGATAGCATGATTACTTTAACCAAATGGCTGTATTGAACTCCTTTCATATCTAGGCGTAATTTAAAATAAATATGTTTTTTGAGGGAGGAAGTGGTCAGAGTTAACATTCACTTTCAGAATACGGACTTTATGCAAATTAGCCATGTTCCCAGGACGAGAAAAAAATTATACTAAGAGAAGAGATCATCACCCTTCACAAACAAGGAACAGGATAAAAAAAGATAGGGAAGCCACTGAATGTTCCCAGAGACAGTGTTGGAAGCACAGTTTGTAAATTCAAAGTTAAGGTCGAACCTCAGGTTGAAGAGGAACAATGAGAATTAGGGAATTCAGGGCAGAATTAGGAAGCCATTGTGAATGATTAATTAATTAATGAACCGAGACACTTCAGAGAAATAAACTAAGACCTGACCGGGGAAACGTTTGTAGCCCAACAGCACCTATATTCACATTTTGTAGAACCCAGAGTCGTAAATAGGCATAAATATTGTGTAACATCTCAGAACACATCTTTAATGGCTACATCACGATTTCTGAGATGGCAGGTGGTGAAAAATGAGTGACTTCTGCGAGCACAATCAAATTGCAGTTCCTCACAAATGCAGGCCTCTAGTTTATAAATACGACATTTCACACAGCATTCTGTCCTGGATCACAGAGTACACAACTGCGGTCGTTTGTTGATTTAGAATGCAGGTGAAGTTTTTATTCATGGCGAAGGACTCTCGGTCGGCACCAAAGTGCTTCTGGAAAACTGTCTGGCACCTCAGAAGGGGGGAAGCATGGAACCATGCAAGCTGTATACAGTAAGGATGGGACTTTTTTGACCTCAACCGAAAAGGTAATAGGGGGGTGGAAGGAGCACTTTGAGGAACTCCTGAATCCAACTAATACACTCTCCTTATTAGAGGCAGAGCTAGAGGATGATGGGGGATTGTCATCAATTTCCCTGGTGGAAGTCACTGAGGTAGTCAAACAACTTCACAGTGGCAAAGCCCCAGTGATTGATGAGTTCTGTCCAGAAATGATAAAAGCTCTGGGTGTGGGGGGCTGTCTTGAATGACATGCCTCTTCAACATTGTGTGGAAGTTTGGGACAGTGCCAAAGGAGTGGCAGACTGGGTGGTGGTTCCCCTGTTCAAAAAAGGGGGACCAGAAGGTGTCTGCGAATTACAGGGGTATCACTTTTCTCAGCCTCCCTGGTAAAGTAGACTCTAAGGTGCTGGAAAGGAGGGTTCGGCCGATAGTCGAACCTCAGGTTGAAGAGGAACAATGTGGATTCAGTCCTGTTCGTGGAAAAATGGATCAGATCTTTACTCTCGCAAGGATACTGTGGGAGGTGCGGCGGGAGTATGGGGTGAGGGGGTCCCTTTTTAGGGCCAATCTCTGTATGACCAAAGCAAAAGCTGTGTCCAGGTAGTAAGTCGGACTTGTTTCAGGTGAGGGTTGGTCTCCGCCAGGGCTGCGCTTTGTCACCAATCCTGTTTGTAGTATTTATGGACAAGATATCGAGGCGTAGTCTGGGTGAGGATGGGTTGCAGTTCGGTGGGCTGAGGATCTCATTGTTGCTTTTTGCAGATGATGTGGTCCTAATAGCATCATCGGCCTGTGACCTTCAGCACTCACTACATCGGTTTACAGATGAGTGTGAAGCGGGTGAGATGAGGATCAGCACCTCTAAAGCTGAGGCCATGGTTCTCAGCAGGAAACTGGAGGAGTGCCTACTCCAGGTAGGGAATGAGTCCTTACCCCAAGTGAAGGAGTTCAAATACCTTGGGGTCTTGTTCGCGAGTGAGGGGACAATGGAGCTGGAAATTGGTCGGAGAATCGGCACAGCGGAGGCGGTATTACACTCAATATATTGCACCGTTGTGACGAAAAGAGAGCTGAGCCATAAGGCAAAGCTCTCGATCTACCGGGCAGTTTTTGTTCCTACCCTCACCTATGTTCATGAAGGAAGGATCATGACTGAAAGAAAGAGATCCAGGGTACAAGCAACCTAAATGGGTTTCCTCAGGAGGGTGGCTGGCGTCTCCCTTAGAGATAGGGTGAGAAGCTCAGTCATCCGTAAGGATCTCAGAGTAGAGCCACTGCTCCTTTGCGTCAAAAGGAGCCAGTTGAGGTGGTTTGGGCATCTGGTAAGGATGCCCCCTGGGCGCCTCCCTAGGGAGGTGTTCCAGGCACGTCCAGCTTGAAGGAGGCCTCAGGGAAGACCCAGGACTAGGTGGCAGGATTATATCTCCAATCTGGCCTGGGCACGCCTTGGGATCCCCCAGTCGGAGTTTGGGGTCCCCTGCTGGAGCTGCTGGCCCCACGACCCGATTTCGGATAAGCGGATGAAGATGGATGGGTAAAATATTTAAAACAGATTTTGATTGAGTTCTTAACAATACAGAGCTGACACTTATCCAGAGCAACTTAAAGTAAAAGGATATTCCCCAGGAGCAACTTCACAACGACATTTGGCACAGTAAGGAATAAAACTGGCAACCTTCAGACAAGTCTGACTCCCTAACTATTGAGCCATCTGTGCCCAACATGATGTTGGTTTGAGTACAATAATATCTTAAAGTTGCGATCAGTATTGCTGAGTTAAAACTGGCTGCATTTTCAGAGTATAGCATTTTAAAACAGTCCATTTCATGTTAACTTAATGGACCAGACGATATGACAATATGAGGGCCTCCAAATTAGACAAGCGACATTTGTACAATGCTTTTGCGAATGAGCACCAAACTGTTATCGAGCTGCTTACTGTTCAATGAGGTAATTTTGTTAGTTCTGTAAATCCAGTTCTATGAGTGGAGCGAGCCCCATAGGGGAGCTATGATCCTAGTCGTTTACCCCTCCCACATAGCGGGATGGACCTGAAAAATGTTTGCATATAGTCACCGCACCAGCCAATGGGGTGATCACGCCACATTTATATAAGGGTGCCGTGCCCAGCACTCATCTCCCGAATAAAAGGTCTGAAGTCAACCTCCAAGGAGAACGAGTAATACAGGGCCATAACCCTATGGGGCTCACTCCACTCATAGAACTAGAGTTATAGAACTCTGGTAACTAATGTTCTATATCGTGGAGCTTCGCCCCATAGGGGAGCTATGCTCCTAGTGGTTTAGGCGGAGCTACACGCAGTCAGTGTACCCCTGATTCACTCTAACTCCTTGGGAATACAGCAAAGCTGCACCTATGGAATTCAGAGCAATACAGGTCAGTGCATCTGTGAAAGCAGCACTGCATGGAGTAATGATTCAAACAATGAACGCACCCCAAAAAGATTACTTAACCCCCTCCCGTTCTCATGCAGTGGGAACCTAGGTTAAAAAACACATAAGTGAGTGCTTAGTAAACAACAGAGCATAACCCCTCTCAATAGGGAAGGTTCAAAAGAAAATTCCACTCACTGAGCACCCGTTTCAGGGAGAGGCCCTGAACAGATAACAGAGTAACCCAGGCCACTCGAGGAGACATCCATCAGATTTGATGAATGGTAATGGAGTAGGGATGGGCATGATTAATCGACGATCGACAATTGATCATTAAGAATTTCGTCGATCACGTTCAATTGTTATCGATTAAACTAATGCAAGTTGCGTATACATTTTTTTAAGCAATTAAATTAATTTCGCTGTGACAGCAATTAAACATTTAACCACCCAAGGGCAATACTCAGTTACCTGCAAGTTTCCGCTTTGATTTCAAAAGTAATCAGGACGAGGAATCAGGTTCCCCGGGCAGAGTATGTGAGCGGAGCGGAGTGGTATCGGCCCAGAAGGCTCATGCTCAATATCGCTCCAGTAGGCTACCGCTCCAGTCGCGCTCACTTCACATGGTCGGGACATGCCCAGCC
>JACXGM010006405.1:0-13298 GCA_016801145.1 Umbra pygmaea | reverse complement strand
TGGGTTAGACCGAGTTATAAAACGATCAATTAAAACATTTAGTTCATTGTCTTTGTATTACGTTATAGCCTATAGCTGCTCGTTGTGTGACCACATGGAATCTTTTAAGTTAACATTACAATTTATCTTCACTATATAGAAAATACATATAGTACATTTGTAAAATGAGATTGCACTGTCTTGTATTAACATTTGTATATTACTGTACTTTAAAAACGGTTTGTTTTTCGTGTAGGCTACATGGTCATTAGACAACCGCTCAGTGAGCTAGGAGCGGGATTTCCAAACGCTCACTCCGCTCACTTTGCCATCTCTCCCCGGGATGGCCAAGTTAGCGCTGAGATATCTGTGCATCCCGGCAACGTCAGTCCCCAGAGCCAGTGTTTCTGCGGCTGAACTGACGGTCAAAAGGTTGCGATCGCGTCTGACCCCAGATCATGTCAATGCTTATCTTTCTTAACAAAAATCAGTAAACTGGTGCAGAAGTTGTATGTGAGTTACTAGTTATTTTTATGAGGCTTTAAGTAGCCTAATTTGTTAAAGAGCCTAATTAACTTTTAGGTATCTCTCTCACCCTCTTTCTCGAAAAGTTTGAAGTTACATTTTGACAAAACCTGCCAGATCTAATTAGGCTATCATTATGTTATTGTTTAACATGATTTTTATTTTTACTTATTATTTTGGAACAAACGAGGGTCTCTGTTTAAGAACGCCGGCTCGCAGCTGCAGGTTCCGCAGCTTTACAGCACTGTGCAGCTCATACTCAAGTTTAGGCTAACCAAACATCCAGTTTAACTGCCACAAGTTGTTCTTCTTGTAATGAAGATCTCATCAAGGAAAAACACACTGTATTTTTATATTTTCATTGGATTTATTTATAAAAAGTTAAACAACTAATTAATTTTAATATAAAAAATTAATGATTAATCGATAGTCAATCATTAATTCTCCCGACGATCGACGAAGAAAGTTTCATCGAATGCCCATCCCTATAATGGAGACCTCTTCCACTCCTGTTCCACCGCTGAGAGCAGCAGAAGCCACCACACCCCGTGTAGAATGCGCTCTGATACCCTCGGGTACAGGCAGGCTCATGGCTGTGTAGGCCTTCTCGATGGCCTCACATAATCAATGTGCCAGACGTCCCTTAGAAAGCTCTGTGACACACAAACAATTGTGGTCCCGTTCTGATCTGCGCTGTTCTGGACAAGTACAGGGCCGAAGCCCTGACAGGACAAAGACATTGTAGACAGCTGTGTTGTTACCATGACACAGGTGGCAGCTATAGTGTCCAACTTTTTCTTGTAATACTTATTTTGAGTAGGAAAGCAACCTACTGGACTAAAGACTACAGGTGTAGCCAATATCAGTGTGATCTAAAAACATTTATCCAAGAGATTAAAAAAGACTCTGGGAAAATACAAGCATACACTGGAGACAGATTTAATAGCTGGAGAGAGTTGATCACATTAAGGACTGATATGGTGTATTTTCTGCTTGAGTGGTAAGTTACCAATGATTATAAAAACAAATTTTAGCTAACGCCCAGATCACACAGAATCCGCTAGTTGCGTTGCATATGCATAGTTTTGATGCAAAGCCCTTTGCCTCATTTACGCATTGTCTAGTGTTTCACAGGGCATGTAAAAATGGAGGAGAAACTTATAAGAGCGGTCGCCGGGTGTACTGCCATTTTTGATAGAACAGCAGATGTCTACAGATACATCAACCAAAAACAAAATACTTGGAAAAGGAATTCGAAAGACATTGAATTAGCAGGTCAGTAACTATAAGTGTTGGCTATACCAAATTTGTCACCGTTTTGAAAAGCTAGCAAGTGTTAGCTAGACACAACATCCGGTTTGATTAAAGCATTGGTTTTAGCGCACAAGTAGGAAAACTCCAATGCATGCAACACCCCGAACGCACCACAGCCGCAATCCAACGCATTCCGCTATGCGTCTTTCCATCACTGGCGGACTCCTTTATTGGAAATGACTGGACTTCCGTTGTTACGCATATGCAATGACGGATTCTGTGTGATCTGGGCGTATCCATAAGTATCCATAAGTAAGTTTTAGTACAGGGTGTACAGTATTGTTACATTGCCTTGTCTTTTTGGGACGATACTTTACATGTAGAGCACACAAAAATTGCTAAAAATATCCTGGACATCAATAAAATTTGCCAGCTAGCTGATAGATGTACTGCCATATGGTATACTTGTGCATGTTTGTAATCTTGCAATTACAAAATAATAGTTAAACTAACCTAGTTTGGCTATAGCTGATATTAGCAAAGGAGATAGAACACATCAGAAAATGTACCGTACAAATTGAAAATACCAATGACTTTTTCGAAATAGTATTACAATAACTATATTATAACTAGTATTACATAACTCAACATTTGGTCTGTCAACTGCTGCTATACCCAGTGTGAAAAGCTACATAGCAAAGTAAAGACATGACATTTTTACAACAAACACACATGCTAAATCAAGAACAGGGAGAAAAGTGTTTTGAATAAGCATGTCTGTTGCTGTAATTGATCTAACCACTAGGTTGGAGAAAAAATTGGGATGTAGCCTTTGAGGGAAAATATGTTTAATGGTCTTGCCCCTAAAATCATGAAATTCCTTCTCTTCAAGCAATGATAAAAAGGAAGATTCAAACCTGCAGTACTGACTTGGACCACTAGCAGGTGTCGTAAAGAAACCAGGTCAACGTCCTTTAAACCAGCTTCCAGCAGTCTCACCACCTCATGTCCCGGCTGGCTTGTCACCAAGGTTACCTGGGGGCCAAAGGAAGATTAGTGAGGCAACTATTCAATGAGTCATTGACTATTGAAAAAAAAAACATATTTTCGATTCTTTGTATCCTCCCTTTTGATCTTCTAATCTAATGGACTTTAGGAAGGCTAAAAGAAAATATGAAAGGAATCAAAGCACTGTAATGGATATTTCCACATTGACTCTATAGACCAGTGAGAAATAAAGTCCTCACAATCATGACTGGGACAAGACACTGTGCTCACTTAGGGTTAAACAACATCAATATTCAGGAAATTCCCATCCAGCAACGCCAAAGGTTGTCATTGCTGTTTAAAAACTGTTAACCCTTGTTAAAATCAGTTTACATAACTGTTGACATTCCAAGGCTTTTTTGAGTGTTGATCCATCAGTGTATTTGGATCAACAGTAAACTAGATAAAAATATGAGCTTGTTTCTATCCTTTGTTTTCTAAGACATCAGGTCACTCATTGATGTCAAGAGGCTTAGTTAAGAAGTCAAGACTTGGAATCGGAATGTTACCAGTTCAATTCCCGAGTGGGCCAAATAATGTAGTGCCCTTGATATTAAGTTAAATGTTCATGACTGTAGCCCGAATTGACAAAATATTTCATATATAAACGCACTATGTTTTAGCCATTGATGTGACCTACGCCTTATAGTCATTCAAATTATGCTGTATTTTACCATTTGGCATTCATTACTATTTTTGTTATATACAGCGTTTTGGCAGAAAGTGTACTACTTTGGCCTATCTATGGAAAAGAGTGCCATTGGGGACACTGTTTTAAAGTCTGTTGAAGAACAGAGAGCCATGTGTTCACTGTCAATGTGATGTAATGGTGTTCTGTGTTCTAATGGGTCTATTCATATCAACTGCTGTCGGAAACAAGTCTGCTAATGGCTCTGACCGGGGCTTTCAATGAGAGCTATCCAGAACACAGTTTTCCAAATGGTACTGTACATCTGGGAGGGCTATTGGACTGGAGATAGCAAGCTAAAAATTGTCCAGTCTGCTTTTAGCTTGGCCCACAATGACTTCAGGTTAGATAAGACCTACTGTATATCACAGGGTCAGAAACACGTTTACTAAAGGAAAGAATATGCATCTTGTACTGAACCTAAAGCTGTTTTTGTTGGCCTAGTTAGAATTGATAGTTTGTTGTGTATACAGTTTGAACTGATTAACTATATTATCATAACATTAAAGCCACATCAAACTCACCAGAGTAATAATCTCAATTCATAGGATTAAATTTTTACTTTTTAGACAGTTTTTTCCCCACAAGCGAACACAGGACAGTCAATGTTCATTGGTTCCTGGTTCTTATTGCACTTTTAACCAGACTGGAAAACCTTTCACTTTTCACCAGAGAATAGATCTTAGTTCCAACACACTGGAAAGAAATTACTTTGAAATAAAAGGAGCTACAGTATAGCACAAGTTAAAGCAAATATTATTGATTACTAACCTCTCAATCATGGGAAGTGCTGCCCAATTGTAGAACACTCCTCTGGTCCCCTAGGCTAATCCACAAGCAGGATACAAATTCTGGGCTTGCAACAATGACGATAACTGAGGCAGTGATTTGATGTGCTATTTAATAATAATAATAATAATAACTAACAGCATTTTTACAACAGTAGATATTATTAACAGTCAAATATAATCCCACAAATAAAATGATGACCTTTTGTAAATTTCCTTAAAGGTAAACACATCAATAATGTTCCCATTGCCATACATTCATATGATGTTTGGGAAGGATGAAGAGAACGTTACCATGCTTTTGGAAAAATAATATAGAGCAGTAAATAGAAACAAAATAAAATGTGTCAGTATTTTAGGCCAATCAGAGCTACAGTAGACACACTCGCAGTCTCATTTGCCTTTAAACTGAACTCTGTGTTTACATGCAGTACCAAATGGTGATTTTAGATAATTAGAAACCATTGGTAAACCACTAAATTATACTGAATGTCTTACTGCAAGTATGTAAATACCACACGAGTCCTCTTACATTTGGGAACATTCCAGTCCTAACAAAAATAAAAACAAACCTCCCCAAGTTCCACACAACAACAAACACAAAAACACAAACTAGGCAGACCGTGATGAGCTACAATCAAACAAAGGAACTGTAAAATAGAAAAATCCTTTTTTAGCTTTTAGTTGGTCATCAAGTGTCAAAAGTACTTCCCCTCCTGCTGTCTATGTATGACCCTGGCCCAACCAGGTCTACATATGACAAATCATCCTATGAATCAATGCCTATTCCTTTGACTGGCAACAAGAGAGACTTGTTATGTGTTGATAAGAATAATTCACCAGATGCTGAGGATCTTCCCTGGTGATGCTCTGCCAGGCCTGTACTGTAGCCATCTTCAGTTCCTGCTTGTTTTAGGGAACTATTGTCTTTAATCATTGCCTTTCAGTAACCTTTATCTGTCCTTCGCTCTCTGTGGAAATCAAAAGGTGATCGAGCTTTCTCAGTAGTCGCCCCAAAGCTCTGGAAAAATTTACTTTTAGACATCGGGATCTCTCCATCTCTGGTTGCTTTTAAATCCAGTTTAAAGACCTATCTTTACTCTCTTGCATTCCAGTAATGTTGTGTATGTATTTTAAATTAGTCTGTGCTCTACATTATGTCTATATGTATATATACTGAATTATTTTTACAATATTTTATTTATTTTATTGTACTGTAAAGCACTTTGGATCAACTACGGTTGTGTTAAACTTGTGCTCTATAAATAAACTTGACTTTAGTCTCCTATTCAGCATGTAAAATGCATGTTCAATTGGATTCAGGTAGGATGGAGCCATGCTTTCTATGTGTTTTACTCCTGACCCTTAAATTCTGACCCTACTATCTGAATGTTGCAGCAGAAATTGAGACCAGGCAATGATTTTCCAATCTTCTGTCCAAATGGTGTGGGCACATACAATTAGTAGTCTCAGTTTCCTTTTCTTGCTAACAGGAGTGGCACCCGGTGTGGTCTTCTGCTGCTGTAGCCTATCTGCTTTACAAGGTTTGACTCGTTGTGCGTTCAAACCCGCCTGTCTGGCAGCAACAAACATGCCACGTATGAAGTCACTTAAATCCCCTTTCTTCCCCATTATGATGCTTGGATTGAACTTCAGCAGATCGTCTTGACCATGTATACCTAAATGCCTAAATGCACTGACTTACTGATATGTTATTGGCTGATTAGATATGTGGTAACGGGTAGTTAAACAGATTTACCTAATGAAGTGGCCAGTCAGTGTCATTGAATGGTGAGTCAGATTTTACTTTTTTTTTATCCACACATATAGCTTTTTTGTACATAAAATGACGTAGGTCAGACTCAGGAGATATGTTATCACAAAGAAAGCAAACCTGATCATCTAGACTTTTCTTCATCATAGTTCTGAAACGCTTTGTTTGGCCTTCGTTTATCTGACTATATTGAGCATCGGATTGTTGCTTCTGGGCACGAAGTAACTTTGTGTTGTTGAACCGATGTCGACAATTGTAGTGATACTTCGCTTGGTTCCTTCTCAATGTAGCTTCAATTCCTTCATCCAGTCGTTCCAAGTCCAGGGTCATTGGCATTTTGTTGATCTTGTGAAAGACTGGAATGTTGGTCACACACTGATGAAAATTACTTTTGCCTATGCGACGACCTTCGCGACGAGCGTACAAATACCCTGCATGATGAACCGAACGTTTCAAATTTTTATTAATCAGTCAATAAAACCATCTTCCAGTCTTTAGTAGTCCTCAGGCAATGGTTCATAGCAAACCTCCTTCATATTTTGCCTTTTTAGCAACTGCTTTTTTACTGCCACCCAACCTGTCAAGCCGGCAGCTCGAAGTCTGCTATTCACAGTTGAAATTGAGTCTTGCTTACTTTGACCAGTGTTAAGTAGTGCTTAAATATTTTGTCCTGTGAGCTTCCTGTCAAACAAGCGGTTGACTCTCAGGAACTTTTCGTCTGATTCTGTTGTGGAATTGGGTCTGTCAAACCTCTTCCTGTCAAAGTTTCCTCCAGTTTCCAAGTGCCTTTTGATGGTGTAGGAAACTGTACCCAATGACACCTTGGTTTGCTTTGCAATTTTTCTAAAGCTAAGACCTAAACTTTTACATGCTATAATGGTCTCTCTGTCTTTTTTAATTGCAATTTCTCTTGCCATTATGATAGCAATATACTACTTACTGCATTACAAAACTGTACAAATAATTTGAAATGGTGTAGTAACAGTCTGTTCTAACTCTGCTTTTATACAAATATAGTTTGGAAGTAACAAACAAAATTTGGGACACAATAGCTGTCAACCATTACTTTAACTGAAAAAGGCCTTTACTCTAGTCAGTGGTTCGACCCTGACTATGAGTTCTCCGCCTTTCCCCAGGACCTCCATAAGAGGCAGAGCAAATTAACAGAGCCTTCCCTGTATTTGGCTAGACCCAACAAATAATCTACCTTGCCACGTCGCTCTCCAGCGACTCATTGTGTGCAGATACTGCCCATGTAAATTCAATCATGGAAGTATAGTTGGTGAGCGTAATAATCCCGTACATGACCTGACTAAAGGCTTCCATGTTGGATGAGCAATGCAAAAATAATCAATGGCTCTGTGACATGTGGTTGAATGAACCATGTGCGCACCCCTCGCCATTCTGCATCTGTCCGAGGAGTTCCAAGGAAGGGTGAGTGGGAATTGGGAGGGAGGAATTGGGAGGGGAGAAAAAAATCTAAATAAATTGGGCCTGAAATGTAGATTATATTTCAGCTTTTGGTAAACTTTTTTTTAAATCTCTGGCAGTTTACCGCTGTGTACCATTTCATTTATTCACTGCTTATGTAAATAAAAACTGGAAAAATGTAGGTGTTCTAAAACTCTTGACTGTTAGCGTATATTACGTATTTGTTTCATGTCTGCAAATTACTTAAAAAGCTGTCTGTTATACTTTAATGTTATCATCCTGTTTTTACCCACCTCAACTGCGACATTCATGTTGGCCTGATTAGGAGTGGTGGCGTGTCGTGTGTACTGTTTAAACTGCTGTAGGCTGTCCAGCACGGCCTGTATGAATACATTAATATTGTTAGACATATTTAAAATACATACAGAGTTGCCAAGTCATTAGTGAAATAACAAACATAAATAAAATATATAGTGATTTAAGGATGCAGTCCACAATTCTAGACACTGGAAGCAAATGTGTTGTTATTACTAGCAACTTGACCTTTGGAAACATGCTGAATTACAGACTGACTGCTAGGAAGGGAAACAATGCCATGAACTTGCTGTATTTCCCAAGATGGCGTATGGTGCAATGCGTGTTTTCGTCCCGTCTAGTGTACATAGTCCCTCTTTTGTAGTTTTTGTTTTAATCCATCCGCATTCAACCTTTTATTAAATGGGAATTGAATTTGCCATCTTGTTCTACACCTGGAACCTCTGGAAAATAGCGTATAATAATGTTTGTCCAATGACACAAGCTACTCCAAGTGATACTTGGTTGTCGACCCACAGCTACACCTTTTCATTACAACTATCCTGCCGACATGTTTCTCCGATGCTGTTCTTCTGCAGCACCGCAGCGCCCTCAGTAGTCATGGCCTGCTAGCATAAGTGGTGCTATCCGCTAAGCAGGTAATCTTTAACCAGAATCTATACAACGGCTCCCTGGACCTCAGCTCTTCATACAACTCTTCTTACTGAACCTTCTACAATCAACAGACCACCTGCAAAATGTTGGACAATTGCCAGGAGGCCGACATCCATAGCATGGTAACATTGCTTGCTAAATATCTGCTAGGCCTCTGCATCGACCTCATGCCTGTGTGCATGTGCAGTGCATTTAATTTCTTCAACCAGTTACTGCCATTACCCGTGATTTTTTACCGCATTTATTTTTTCATTATGTCTCCTTTTCTGCTGTTTCTGTTAGCTTAATTATTTTATTATTTATTGCTTTATCTCACTCTTATTCACCATATTCGCCCCAGATAGTTTCATGGTCCCTCCCCCAATTTAGCTGGTCTCTCCAGAGACGTAACCTTTTCATCGTTACTCAATGCCTAGGATCACCCTACATCACATGCAGCCTGCAATATCCTTGTCTGCCCTTAATGTTTTGAATCTATTTTATTCAGCTCCAAAATCCTCTCAACCTTTTTCATTTTCTCAAATGAACTAAATGACCAGTTCCTCTAGCAATTAGCCGATCACACATTGTACTCCTCCTCTGCTCCTCAGGGGATGTATATTTAAATCCAAGCCCTATAGCCCCTACTGATATTGAAATCCCTCATTCAAACCGTAAAAGCCTTGGCTTCATGCATGTAAACATTAGAAGCCTACTTCCTATAATCGATTTATTCATGTAGTCTGTCATTCAGGTGCATTGTCATTACCTGACGTAGGTCAGACTCAGGGATATGTTATCACAAAGAAAGCAAACCTGATCATCTAGACTTTTCTGCATCATAGTTCTGCAATGCTTTGTTTGGCCTTCCTTTGTCTCACTATATTGAGCATCGGACTGATACTATGCGTGGTTCCTTCTCAAAGTAGCTTCAATTCCATCACCTTCATCCAGTCGTTCCAAGTCCAGGGTCATTGGCATTTTGTTGATCTTGTGAAAGAGTGGAATGTTGGTGGCATTTTATAGCCATCATGTTGAGAAAAATGATGGGCAGGTGGTGATTGGAGGGGTTCCTTTGTGTCTGTCTGACAAAGACAACATTTCATCCAATCAGTTGGCCTCTTGGCTGACATGGGATTTTCGATTTGCCATTTTGGGGGTTTGTTGTCTGATTAAGGCTGAGGGGTTATCCTTTTACCACCTCAATCATAGACATAGTACACATTCAGGTATGGGATACAACTAGGTTCGGCTCACCTACACCTGATCCTTCATCCAGTGCCGTTTAAGTCCTGTGTGATCTGTACACCTTTCAGGTAAACATACATGAACAAGTCACGTATTGCCACCCTTACCCTCGGCTCTCCCACGCTGGGACAACCTGTCAATTCAGGTGACAAACCTTTTCAACCACAATCCCCATGAGGTTCACTCTATACTCTTAAAGCCAGAACATTCCACCACTAGATCAACAACAGTTATAATAGCATCAATGTATTTCCATGCAATAAAAAAAATATTTCTGTGCATTTCATCATCACCTAAAATAAACTCTTAGTTCATCAAATGATAAAAGACAAGTGTAAGCTGATTTTGTACAAACACTGATATTTGTGCAGCGTTTAAATGCAAGCTTGTGTTTCATTTGGCATTGCAAGGCTAGAAAAGTCCTGAAACCGCATGATTGAATTAAAATAGCTATCTGTACTACAAAATCACCTGTTTAATGAACTCCCCTCTAGAAGCATCGATGCTCCCTTCTTCAGGTAAGGACCTCAGCTCATCCACACAGCAACGCAGACGGGCTAGGTTACCTTTCACCTGCTGGAAGAGTGGGGGTGATGATTTAGTTCTTCATAGCACCATCTAGAATTACTCATTTAGACAGCTTTTTGCTGAATGCAGTGGGGCAAATTCAAACTTGTGCTGAAGACAACGACCAGGAGTGATTGTCATATTTATTCTCTCTCTCTCCTTACCACAAAGGGAAGCAGACACTCATGCTGTCTGCTTAGGGCATAGAGACTCAGTAAAGGCAGTCTACATGGTCCGTCCAGACTACTGGCCAGAGTCAGGAAGTTATCCAGGGCTTCACACAGCGTGGTTCTGGTCTCCGGCCACCAGGGTGGTGAAGCATCCACAATCAACACCCTCGGTGGCTGCCGTAAGAACGATGCTGGGTGGCACATCTGGGATGTAGAGCAGAAGGGGCCTGAGCGGCTCCTTGCATCCATTATGACCACACAATCTGAATCTAAACAAGATAAAGAGCGAAGTATAGGGAAAGAAATTATGGTTATATAAAAATCACAAGATAAATGGTTGTTGGGTCCTCTGCATAGTGCAGTAGTCGAAGTCACAGCACAAATGTGTCACAGAGGCCAGGCTTTGTATCCAGGTGACAATTATACCATATGAACACAGAACTGAAGAAAATGACCATATTATGCAAGATTTATTTCTGTGATGCAGAGGTTATGTCACGCTTGCTTCAGAGTTGTGGATGAGGCAAGTTCAAAAGAGGGTGGACAAATACGGGACTAATAAACATTACATAGGCTAGTTTCTTCATGTTTACTTTACTATAACTGCATTACCAGAGTCATGGGACAAAAAATAAATTATATAATATATAAATATTGTTGATAGCAACTTGCTTACTCAGCAAAGTTGCAGCATATGCCACTGGTTATGTGCTAATAGAAAAAAGACAAAATATGCACATGAAATCCAAAATTACAATTTAGTGAGTCCTACCAAAAGGCTTCTGATCCTCTAGCACACAAGTGTCCAACCGATTCCACATAGGAGCCGAAAATCTGACTGCAGGTTATCACTTTTCCCTGGTGCTCGATTGATTAGATCACTAATAGTATAGGACAGTGGTCCTCAAACCCTTCCATGGAGGGCCTAGTGTATGCAGGTTTTCGCTTTTACCTTGTACAAGCCTGATGGAGTAGCTCACTAATTGGTTAGTATCTCCCCTCACCTGGCAGTCTAGGTCCTAATTATGCTCTAATTGTACGGAACGACCAAAAACCTGCATACACTAGGCCCTCCATGGAAGGGTTTGAGGACCACTGGTATAGGATATTCCCTCACATGGATGTCTAGATCCCAACTGGGCACCAATTGAAAAATAAAAAATAAAGACAGAATACATGTCCCTACGTGGAATCAGTTTGACCCCTGTGTGAAAGAAAACAAAAGTCAGTACATAACAACAGTTTATTTACTAATGTCAATATGAGGGGAAAAAACACTATTAATCCAACAGGAATAACCTAACAGAGAATGAATAGGAGGGTACAAGGGTGTGTAAAATAAGTCATGCATAGACATTTCAAATGTCATTCGTGCATGCCATCTTTCACACACATGTATACTGACTTATTGAAAGTATTGATGAAGTCAAAGGGTCAAGTCCATCAAGACCAACAGAACAAATGAAAAGCACTTTAGTAATCAAATTAAGAGGAAAGAGGGAGACATTTGAAAGGCGGAGAAGTACCCCTGTTTGACACTCTACACTACAGTGTGTAATAAAACATTGCAGAGAAAGATTTGTATAAATCCAAAGAATAATAGGTCCAAAATGGCAACATATTTCCTAGTTAGTGTACTATTTTTGGCAAGCAATGACGGGAACTGGGAGTAATTTGGGATGTGTCATTAATCTGTTTGGCCTTATTGTTAAATAACAGACAGCTACTAAGCAGAGCCATTAAATAAGACAAGATCTGAACATATACAGTTATCATTGTCTGCAATCCAATTGGCAACCTAGCTAATGTTCCCATTGATACACTTTCTATCAGCTCCACCACCAAAGCAATTCCAAAGCAATTCTGCACAATAATGTTCCTTTTTATGATAGTACAATAATAATAATAATAATAATATTAATAATGACAGAATAAACACATTTCATCAATATACATGATGTAATTTCACATTCAAAGGACTCTCTGTGTTTGTACTTTGTACTTTCCACCAAACAATGGACCAAATTTTGAATGAGCTGTTGACAACAGAATTGAATGCTTTTGCTAATAAATATCAATCTATCAATCAAATGTATTTTATAAAGCCCTTTGTAAAACAGCAGCCGTCACAAAGTGCTTTGACAGTTACCCAGCCTAAAACCCCCAAAAGAAAGCAACAACAAGTGATGCACAGTGGGTAGAAAACTCCCTAGGTGTAACCTAGGAAGAAACCTAGAGGCCAGACTCAAGGGGGTGGGGAATCTGAAGGAACACAGCCTATTGTATTAAAGCCACATTGGTTATCCGTGTTCAATAAGTGTACATAAATGGAGACAGGAATGGATTCGCTGTGAGCAGGCTTTCTGTAGCATCATCACAATTATGTGGTCTAAAGCAGGGACAACGCTCTGGAGAGGTACAACTGGAGACGCCAGGCAGAAAATGTGATCATCAACAGCAGTGATGTGGGTACCAGCACAGCAAAGTGGACACAGGACAGAGAATAATTTGTTGTGTTGCAGAACAAACTTATCAATATCCATGGTCCAAGGACTACTTTTGACTAGGGCCCCCCATAGGCTTTTGGGCTAAAGTTGTGCACTATGAAGGGACTATGGTGTAATTTGGGAAAACATCCTTTAGAGTGATAATTGGAAACATCTATTTACAGTGGTACTCTGCTCTATCTGTTCTGCTCTATAAGCTTATTTTCTGGGTTCATTTCTCTCTGTGCCTTCATGCAGCCATTTCAAGGCAATAACGCTGCAGGGAAGGGAAAGGATACATTGTGTGTGTGTGTGTGTGTGTGTGTGTGTGTGTGTGTGTGTGTGTGTGTGTGTGTGTGTGTGTGTGTGTGTGTGTGTGTGTGTGTGTGTGTG
>JACXGM010006404.1:0-32791 GCA_016801145.1 Umbra pygmaea | reverse complement strand
ATACAGACATAGCAATATTCTGTCAACCATAATTTTTTATTTTACATCCCATTTTTTCAAGTTTACATAAACACAGACACTAATGTATGCTAATCAGCTACAACCTATGCTACACCAAATTGAGTGCCCACATTACCCCTCGTGAAAATGCCTGGCATCAGCTAGAGTAGCTTCCAGTGATGTCCAATGTAGCGTTAGACTTTTTACCGTATCAGCAATGGTAAAATCAGTCCAAAATTCTCACCAAAACAAACAAGAGTCATACCACCTACCTAGCTCACTGGAACAGATTGAGCAATATTCTGAGACATTATTATTTATTTTTTTATGTGGCATTCAGTCAATTATACAAAATATCCATTATATATAATGCTAACCAGCTCCTTGTGCTAGTGCTACACCATTTGGGCCTGGCTGGTTTTTCCAGTTCATTTTCGGGATAACTTATACAACATTTTCTAAACACCCGGGTCCATGTGAGCGTCAACTCAGATGATCTAACAAACAAATGTAATGATATTCTTGGATGGAGATGGTTGAAAGCCTAATTTTTGCCTTGTCCCACTCTCTACCACAAATATTTTCTGTCTCTGGAGCCAAAGTTTACAAAGCCACCACCTGCACGAGTTCTTGCTCAACAATAGCTTCACCAGTAGCCACTAACCATAGCAGCAGCTTAATTCTCACAATAACATTCCTGCCTTTGCCATACTACTTCCTCACTGTATTCCATCTCAAACACATATTGTTGGATATTACCATTGAATAAAAAAAAACTCTCCAATCAATTCGAATTAGGGTTGGGAAAAATAAAGATCAGGGAGTCAAATGAATGCCTCCCCTCAATCTAGCTGTAGTTTTCAAAAATAAAATACATCACTGATGGTAGAATATGGAAACTTACAGTGGCCGAGCTGGGAATTACAGAAAGCATTAAGGTATTTTTAGTGACTGTCATGTCGTAAACATGACCGGTAAAATGATTTTGAGGTGTTTAGGGATCTGGAGTGTTCCTTTTAATATATGTTATCTGTTGGTTCAACATCCATCTGTCTCCTTTATGTAAAAAGCTCTTTGAGATTTCCCATGGTGATTGATGACAAATTTTATATGTGTGCAACCTTATATTTATATTGCAGGGAATCAGTGACAGGTGAAAGGCATTAATACAGTTCAGACAGACCACATAAAAAGCATAGAATTTCTAACCCCTTTTAAATACAGAATTAAAAAATAGGGGTGTCAATAGTTTCAAAACCTATGTTTTTAGAACTGTTTTTACTCAATAATAGAAGAAAATTGAGAACTGTTTGTGTTCAAATAAAAATATGTATCCCCTTATATTTGATCCAAAACAATGATGTCTTTATTTTTTGCCTTCACCTATGCTCAATTTCATGAAGGGTGCCAGTACTTATTGAGTTGACGGCACATTCTTGTGTGACGTTGCTTTATAGTCCAGAACTAAGTTTAATCAGCCCTTTTAACAACAAACTTTTTAAGAGAAATTAAGAATATCTTCTATTCCTTAAGATGTTTACCTTGCTGTTCAGGCCTATAGTGGTCAAGGCGTGACAGGTTCCCGGCACCATCCACAGACAGCTTGTTGCTGAGGTAGAGAAAAAACAGAGCCATCAGGGCCATGAAGGCTGCAATGGAGGAAAGGATCCCTAGAAGCTCAGGAGACACTGAGGAGAGGAAGAGAGACAAACAAAAGGAGGAGGAAGGGTGAGCTGAGTAACGCCATATCTACACCAGTAGTACACTTTGAGATGCCTTTCTCACTTCAAAGTCTCAGCAGACACTTTTTATTTAGGCCAGCTATGCTTCATGTTTTGCACCGTGCAGCATCCCACTGTTCTTTCTTACGGGCTATTTTTACAATGGGCTGTTGAGTTGCACCGATAAGCAGATACCAGGACAAACAGGGACAAAGTCAACTCTTAGGCAGAAATAGCTTTTTAGTTTTAAAGGGATATTACATTAGCATTTTCTGAGACATCAGGATCAATCTATCTCACGCTGTCAGATGTTTTTATACAGTGGGCATCAAAATTACTGGCACCCCTGACTGGCAATGCACAAACAATACTGTAAAAAATATAAACAATACAATTATAGAGAAACTCAAAAAAAACCTTAAAGATTATTGTAAATAACATCTACCAAAATTAAAACCAGGAATGAATTTCCACTTATTTAAGTTATTCTAAGTCTAAAGCAGGGGTCTTCAACTCTAACCCTATGGGGTCTGGAGCCTGCTGGTTTTCTGTTCCACCTCAACATTAATTGGACTCACCTGGTGTCCCAGATCTAAATAGGTGTCCCAGGTCTAAATAAGTCTCAGATTAGAGGGTTGCAATGAGAAAGTGGAGTGGATCTGGCCTCGAGGTCCAGAGTTGAATACCCCTGGTCTAAAGGAACCATAGTGAGCCATTAAATCACTTCCTGTTCCACAAGTGGATAAAAATGAAGTAACACGCATGCAATATCCCTTTGCCATTCAACATGACGAAAACAAAAGAATTGGCAGTTCAAAAGAGATAGATAGTCACAGACCTTCATAAATCTGGTAATGGCTACAAGAAGATCCATAAACGATTGAATATACCACTGGACACTCGTCAATTATTAAAACATTAAAAAGCTATGGAACAGTTGGAAACCTCACGGGAAGTAGACGTATGCATTTTTCTCCGCATGATAGGGAGGAGGATGGTGAGAGAATCAACAAAATCCACAAGAATCACTGTGACATAATTGCAGGCATTAATGGTGTCTTTGGGTCAGCAGTTTTCAAAAAGCACCATCAGACACAATATCCACAAATACTGCCTCTTTAGAAGGGTTGCCAGAAGAAAGCCCTTTCTGACCTCAAGACACAGACAAAAGCCCTTGGAGTTTGCCTAATGTCATTTAAATTATGACTGGAAGATGGTGCTCTGGTGAGATGAGACCAAAGTTTTACATTTTTGCCACATTCAGCATCGGCATGTTTGCCGTGGAAACAGAAATGCATACAAGGAGAGGCAGCTCATACCCACATTGAAATATATAGCGCTACCGGGATGTTTTAATTCCAGAGGTCAAGGGGCACTGTACAAGAATGATGGCAAAATGAATTCTACCAATTTTGGCTGACAACCTGGTTGCCTCTGCCAGAAGGCTGGGACATGGCTGTAGATGGACTTTCCAACAAAACAATGACCATGATAACAAAATCAATGTTCTGCCATGGCCATCTCAGTGGCCGGACCTCGATCCAATCGAAAACCTGTTGGCTTGTTGAAGAGGGCAGTTGATAAGCGCAAACCCAAGAATGTGAAGGATCTTGAAAAGATCTTCATAGAGGAATGGTCTAAAAACCCTTTTAACATTTACACTTCATATTTTTCTTAATTCACACACATTTGGGGTTGTAGTTGAAATTGTAGTTATGGAAACAGTGAAGTGAAGTTAAAGGACAATATACAGACAATGTAATAGTGCCAGGTGGTTGAGTGGGTGTTGAATTACATTAATAGCACAAAGCTGATGAATAGTTCCAAAGCAGTCTTTCAAAGACTGTGAGAGCTTCAAATTAGATTTGATGAGCATTGTGCAGCTGAGAACAAAGTAAAAACCCTGAGAATAATTCAGCACGGTCGTTGGTATAGTATCGTGGGCAGATAATCATTAGTAAGAAAATGTGAATTGCCTGAGGAGTTGATGCCTTACGGGTCTCGTTCACAGACACACTAAAATCTCAAAAGGAAACGGCCAGCATCTCTTGCCCTGGCTGAGTTCAGGGAGAACTACTCCTCGTGGATGTTATTTTCTCCTTCACCATGGCAACAGGCAGACACCACTGAAGCCTGAAAACCGACAAGAAGTAGGCCTTCTGTTGCTTCTCGTCCAAATGGCTAGACTGACAGTCAAGCACAGTAAAAAACAAAGGAGACCAAAGGAACAATCGGCCAACTTCACAGCTCACCTCCATTCTAGCAGCATCCTGTTTCCTTTAAGAACACGCTTCAAATGTCTGGCGTCGAGCCTACGTTAAATTCGGTTCTGTCAAAACGCCAGTGCTGTTTATTTCGCTGCTCAGTTTTAATCCGGTTATCCGAGAAATATTTCAACACAAAGAAAAGGACATGCAAATAAGTCCAAAAAACATGCTAAAAATAACAGAAACATCCGTTACGAACCTAATAGTAAGTCCAAACAAAAAGCTGTTAGAATCCTTTTAGACCGCAGGGTGATCATTATAAAATCTGCACATTCTCATCTGAACAACACCCAAAATTAGACAAATGTATTACCTCTCCCATTAATTGCAATTTCTGGTAAGATAGTTAAATATGGTCCTGAAGTGACCCTGAATTCCAAAGGTCAGCGTTAGCTTTACCGTACATCATTCCCTGGCCCCTACCCTGATCCGAATGTGGTGGTGCTGACACTTCATATGGTACGGCCGTGTACACCTCAACTGCTCCTAAATAATTCAAACGCCTGCAGTAACGTGATGCCTCTCTCGTTGACAGACGTTAGATGTGCATCAGCCATTAGCCACCACTTGCTAACCTGATCTGAGCCTGTTTTAACTGAGTTATAAAGGCAGGTTTCTCATTTTCATTGGTTTAGATTTATTATTGAGGGTGACTACAAGAATAGTGTGCTGATCCTAGATTGCAGTGAGATGCTGTTGTCCAACTCTCTAGTTATTAAGTATGACGGTTGTTGCAATGGCAGTTGGTGAGTTCATGGGTAGTGGACTCATCCATTTTGCCATCGGTCATCATAGGATGGGCTCGGATGATAGCATTTAGGTAGCCTAGTGTGTTTTTATATATGTGTACAGTCGTGTGTGTGTTCTTCTGCACAGTGTGTGAACTGAACTGTAACTACACCTCCAAGCCTGAGATCTGCATCTGTTTTCGAGGAAAACTGCTAAATAAACTGCATTGTTCATACACTTTACACAGTGGTTTTATTAACGTGAAAGAACACTACAATAATCGAGTGTAGTGAATTACGTGAGCGGCTGAATTACCATGAAAAATGTGCACCATGTTTGTCCACCAAATTGTAACTAACTAATGAAAAGTAATGTTTTATCTAATGTTCTACGCCAGAGTAATAAAGTACTGGCCTACCGTATTTTCTCTTAATATTTTCTCCTGGTATATTTCTTGTAAGATTAGCCTGTCAGCAATCATTGGACCATTTCTCAGGACCAAGAATCAGGGTGTATGTGTAAGAGGTTACTAAAGAAATGTAGGGCATGCTTATTTAAATGGAGAGTTGGAAACTGCTTACACATGGCCCCCTGCATACGAAATAAAAACCTCTGTGGTAAATAAATCATGAGTATTGTTGCCTCTAGAGAGGTCTAAAACTTGATATGCCACTTATTCATAATTCACACAGGATATTCCTATTCAGATAAGGATATTTTTCAACTATTTACCTATAAATATAGATTGGCCCTCTTTACTATATAAAGTTTTTTTTTTGAAGTCAGATATCAAAGCTCTGATAAACCATCTCTACTTATAGGAGGATACAATTTCAGTCAAGCAGATAGCCTGACAACTCAATCTTGAATCCTTCTGTGCCTACCATCGTTCACCACATACTTCAGTCTGAGACTGTCATCATACAAATATTTGTGGTGTCACCACAATGAGGTTGAACAAAACAAAGTCAGCAATTCGATCATTTCTAACCAATAACAGTTTACAAGCCAATGATGATCCAGACGTGTTCAAAACATTTGTCTGCAGGTGTAGGTTAGTGTTTCATTAGCCGGGCAAGCAGACATTCACAGAAACAAAGGAAAGAAAGAGACATTGAGAAAGAGTGAACAAGATGTAGTGAGACAGACCAAAAAACAGACAGACAGGATGTACCCCTGATCTTACCTCGTCTGGCACAGATGAGCTCATGCACACCACAGCTCCGCCCCCCACCACCTAAGGGGTAAGTAAAGGGACACGAGCGTGAGGGGTCAAGGGTTAAGATATTGCTATAGGTCTCAAGGGTACAGTATGTTGGCTCATGGTGAAGTTGGCTCAACAGACTCAGAGGTAAAAAAAGGCCTTCTGAGGCACATCTCACACTAATTAACTTAAGCCAACTAATCTCCTGTCATTATCAAGAATGTAATTATATTAAACTAGGGACGCTCCCATGACATCATTAGAAACTCTCATTAGAAACAACCAATTTGTTTTTTGTTAAATAGAACAAAATGTGTCTGAGCAGTATTTGGTTTTATTTAAAAGGTTGATCCCGTGCATGATCCAACAAAAGGGTTCCATGTCGGATTCGGAGTGTGAAAAGCATCAGCGGCTATGCGACGTTGGATAAACCATGTGCGTGCCTTTCGCCATCCCACAGATCTGTCCAGGGAGTTGCGGAGCTGCCGACAAGGCAGGATTAGAGGGAATTGCGAGGGGAGAAAAATGGGGGAAAAAGTAACATTATCTGCTGTGGCCACCAGCTGCATTAAGTACTGCAGTCCATCTCCTCCTCATGATTAGCCAGATTAGCCAGTTCTTGCTGTGAGATGTTACCCCACACTTCCACCTAGGCACCTACCAGTTCACAGACATTTCAGGGGGAAAGCCCAAAGCCCTCACCTTCCAATCCAACAGGTCCCAGACCTTCTCAATGGGATTGAGCTGTGGGCTCTTTGCTGGCCATGGCAAAACACTGAACACATGGAGGGTCTTGTCAGGATGAGCCTCCAGAAAAGGTACCACATGAGGGCAGAGGATGTCTTCCCTGTAATGCACAGCATTGAGACTGCCAGCGATGACAACTAGCTCAGTCCGATGATGCTGTGACACACCGCCCCAGACCATGACGGACCCTCCACCTCCTAATCGATCCCAGTCCAGGATACAGGACTTGGTGTAAGGCTCATTCCTTCGACGATAAATGCGAGTTCAACCATCACCCCTAGTGAGACAAAACCATGACTCGTCAGTGAAGAGCACCTTTTGACTGTCCTGTCTGGTCCAGCGAAGGTGGGTTTGTGCCCATAGGCGAAGTTGTTGCCGGCGATTTCTGGTGCATTCCTGCCTTACAACAGGCCTATAAGCCTCTCAGCCTATTGTAGAGTCTGACCACTGATGGATGTATTGTGGGTTCTGTCTTAGGCATCTCACAGTACAGGCTTTGCAATTTATTACCCTGGCAACATCTACAGTCCTCATGCCTTCTTGCAGCATGCCTAAGGCACGTTCACGCAGGTGTGCAGGGACCATGGGCGTCTTTTGGTGTTTTTCAGAGTCCTCCGTGTTCATAACTGTGACCTTAATTGCCTACCATCTGTAAGCTGTTGGTATCGTAACGAATTTTCCACAGGTGCATGTTCATGAAAAATTTTTAAACCCTTTACAATGAAGATGTGTAAAGTTATTTGGCTTTTTACAAATAATCTTTGAAATACAGTGTCCTGAAAAAGGGACGTTTCTTTTTTTGCTGAGTTGATATATAATTCAGTGTTCCTAACCCAAGATACAAACCTTCACAATATCAAATGAAATGAAGACATATACTCATAAATACACAAATGTACATGATGCACACTGACAAGACACATGGACATGTGGCCAAAGCATGCACTCCCATTTGGCACTGTGCAATCTAGGACTTAATGTTCTGAGCATGTGCTTTAGTTCTTAGTGTCACAGCAGCTCACAAACTACTTAAGACTGACTCTGGTCAACATGGAGAGAGGGGTTATGGAAACACAGCACAAGAAGTCAAAACTGAATACATTTTTTTTTAATAACATCACTGAGGTCAATAATGCAATGAGGATAGTCAGGTAACTGTGGAAATATCTATGCTCTCACAAATCAACATCTGCAAACCACTCCACGAACAGCATTCCTTAATTGTTCATTTTCGCACAGGAAAAGAAAAACACAGTTTGCTTAAACAATGCATAACAGGCATAATTATGGTAAGAGTCAGGTCTAAACAGACACGTTCAAATAGTCAAGGCTAAGCTTTCTTCTACGATACAGGAGCCTGCACTAATTTAAGAAAGCGATGTGAATAATATGAACGTGAATATTGGATTTAAAAAAAGTCATTTTGATAAATAAATGGCTTTTAGATAATATTTTCGATTTTCACTTTTTTGTTGTATTTGCTGGAGCCTGTCTACAATAAAAAAATACGTAACCCAAGCAATCTTGAAACATTTATTGACAGCGGTGATCGACCTAAAGTACGGTGAGGATTGGCTAATGACCAGTACATTCACCAGCTGACAGTCTTCTTACATCACCGCATATATGTGCAGGTGTGACGGCAACAATTCCAGGAACGACACGGGATAGCAACCAACGTGTGAACACACGTGACCAAGACGCCTTTAGATGTTAAGAAGACATTATTGCGTAGAATAATCTATTAAGTTTATTATCTGAACCTTGCTAGCTTTACAAATATAAGATGACATGTAGGCTACCATTGACAGCATTTATCTGTCACTGCTAAAGTTACCCTCCATTATTAAACTTGAAACACTTAGGCTATTCTATAACGAAACATACGTTTATCAAGATTCAGACACCATTAATGAATGGGACTATAAGGTAATGTTGCATTTCGGAGTCATATATTTATTTTATCGGTCGCTGTCCAAATCAGCACCACTTCGCGTAGCCTATCTCATACAATATCATTAAGTATTTGCCGCTGCTGTTCAGCATTCTGTCTTATATCGACTAGAGCAAAGGCTGACGATATATTCAATTGTCTTTACGGTTATCTTGCAGAATTAATTGTACTGTCATTAAGCATCCTACCTATGTCCCATTTAAGGCATACGAGTACAGCAGGACACCTGTGACGGTGTACTTACCATCAATCGCCATGATGTTCTGTTCCGGACTGGTCCAATGCGAGAGGGTGAAAACTAGGGAGAGAATATTCTAGGGATTGTAGCAGGGGTGCGTTGCTTGACGTTATTTCTCGGCACCGCATTCTGAACTCAGCCTAATTACTATATATTTACAATGTAATATTTTGCAGCCATTACATTACCATTTGCTTGTTAATGATAGCATGATAGATTCAATATTTAAAAGTTTGGCATTAATGTTTGTCTTTCAAGTTGTCAAACATTATGTAGTCTATGTTACACAATTTTAAAAGTGCATGTGGCTCCTAAATGTAAAAAATGGAAATGGTTAAGTTGTTCATTAATGTTTCTTAATTGTTTTTGTGTTTGTATAAATATACATTTATTTTTATTACTGTGTAATTCTTTGTATAAACGCCTATAACCAACGTTTTATGCTCTGAATTTATGAAGCAAATCAGAGAGAATCAGGTGAGAAAGGTATTTTTAATACTGTATATCATTTTTTTGAATGACAAAGCGTGCATTATGGGTAAGAAAAAGACACGCCCATTTATATCTCAAACATTTCCGCAAATTTGACTGTAGTAGCGTTATGATCGCGGTGTTTTGAACTGATTATATACGGAGATACAAAACCTAAACACGTTTCCATTCAGGCTCAGTATGAGTGAACTCAAACAAACTACACTAGCCACAGACGCTGGAGCTGAAAAGGACTGGGCAGCGGCAATTGCATTTTATGACAATTTAAAAACCAAGATACCTAGACCCGTAAGTGCTAGGCTATTATTCGCATTTCGTGTTTGGAGATACAGTAAAGTCTAGGTATGGTATCTGTTAATCTCGGCTATAGTAGCATATTCTGAGTGTCGTTTAACATTGTATATCTTGTTTTTCAAATAGCCCAAACCCCAGTATGCTGTTACTATTGCCGTCTCTTCTCGCACCCTTTTCAACATGGATGCTGAGGGGAAGATCTATGAGGAAGAGGGGGTTGAGCAGTATGTAGCCTATCAAGAACAGCACGAAACTGAGCCTCTCAAGCAAGGGGTAGCCTTTCCTCTAGTGAAAGTAAGTTCATTCAAAGAGGGATTTTTTTTTAACCTTTATTTAACCAGGTAAGTTGACTAAGAACAGTTTCTTATTTACAGCAACGACCTGGGAGCAATTAGGGTAAAGTGTCTTGCCCAAGGACACAACGACATTTGGCTCAGTCGGGAATCGAACTGGCAACCTTCTGACTACAAGTCTGACTCCCTACCCACTGAGCCATCTGCAAAATTGTTATTTATTAGTCCCTATAGGGGAGCCATTTTTGGTTCCAGTGAGAACACTTTCGGTTACAACTGCATATAAAACCTTTTCCCCTGAAGATTCTTAATGGATCCATAAAGGATTCCATATGTCACCATAAAGATGTGTCATTGGAACCAGAAAGGGTTATTCCAGGAACCAAAAACATGATTTTTTTTAAAGAGTGTACTGAAAAAAAAGCCAATGTATTTAGGCCTACAACATTCCATTTGCCATTGATACCAGCTCATGCCATGTCAATTATTGCACGCATTTCATTGTGGCAGGTTCATCTGGTTTTTCCACTAAATGGCATGCATGAACTATTGACAAATTTATCAACTATGCATACATTCATTAGTCAGGGTTTAACCCGGGTTTATAGTTTGGCTGACCTCTATGCTGGTGTCACTGCTGTGTTAAGCGGTGGACATTACTAGGGATGCAACCCTTGTAGATTTTGATGGTACAATTATAGTCTGAAGAATAATCATGGTTTCATGATTATTATGCATTAATTATGCATTATTATTTCACAACATTAGGTTTGTATAAAATCATGAGCATGCTTTAATTAGAGGTTTTATTGTACTGTACATTTCTTTGATGGCTTTTTTTAACAGTTGCTGCCTTTTGAAACAGAAATAATACAGTTACCAAATAATACAGTATAAAAAAAAATGAACAAAAAGTATATATCTCTTTGGAATTAAATATAAGCCTCCTCTCTAAACATCCATGTCATTATTTTAAAACAAAAGAAATGGAGTCAAAAGCTGCAGGTCTCGTTGGGTCAATTAGCCTTTATTACCAAATTGTTTAGTATTTTTTTATTTGTGTACTTCCTTTCTACATCTTGTTTGGACCTGAGTAGAGAACTTGTGAAACATGGATGAAAAATGATCTAGTTGGCTTTGACTCAACAGGTACTGACTTTTGAAACCTACATAATACAGAAACAGTGAAAATAAATAACATTGAGAAAAAAAAAATCTATCTCTTTGGAATTAAATAGGCCTATATATACTATTAGCCATACATTCACCTTATCAGAGACTTCTATTAAACGTGCAATATGTAATTTTTGGCCGCCAGGGGGCTCTCAATCAAAACAATAGCAAAAGATGTACTTGGATGACGTCGGGAGGTTGCGTGGGATCATGGGTTTTGTTATCGTCGTCAATGACAACCTTCCAATCTAGCGTCTCCGGCAGAAGAAATGTTCACTGGCAAAGTAATATATTGTTAAATTAATTATAACTTTATTCACGTTATGTTTGACGGCTCCCTGGAAGTTAGAACAACTAGAGCAGTAACAGGTTATATGACGCCATTTACGGGCGACAAAATGAAACGTCCCGTGTCTTCGAATTATATTGCAAATTTCTCTGGATTTGAAAGTTAGTGGAAACATTTTGGATAATGTAAGTACACAACTAAGAAATATATATAATATATGTATAGTGATGTTTGCTTTTAATGCAAAGTATGTATTTTGTTATTGTTTTGATTGATATTACATATTGTACCTTTAAGGGGAGAACGTCCACTCAGAAAACTTCCGGCTTCTGAACTGGTTGCAGTTTCAATGTGGTTCCATATGAGGGTGCTCACGAGCGAGTTCAGAATGAATGGATGTCTATGGAGCTATACCCCTCAAAATCCAGTAATTCTCAGTATATCACTTTGTGTCTAGTAATTTAAATGTTGCATTCGAAACAGGAGGCAAAGAAAATACACACTGCTGGGTAAAAAAAGAGAAAAACACTTTTTGTTCTAAAAATCCTTTTACGATGTCAATGACGTCATACACATCGTACGGCCAGAGATACTGCTTAACGGCAAGTTTTGAGTCACTTCCTTTTTTCTCTCGAGGCATCAACAACACAGCTGACAGGTCAGAATCCCTGTCAATACACGTGCTAGAAAGAGTTTTGGTTTGCTAATGTGTTAAAGGCCACACCGAAATATTCACTTTAGACATTCTCTGCTGGTTCCACTTTGGAAGCCATCAAGCAGGATCTCTGGTTGTAATCAGTCCTTCCAATCAGCATTCATTAGCAGAATGCTAGCCTGTTATGGGCAACAACGACTCAACCTGTAAGAAATTGAAAGGACGTAAGTACTTGTTCATTCATCTTTTTACCTATAATCCATGTTGAACCTGCAAAAACTACAATCAAATCTGAGATTTCTTAATGACAATCACGCAAAAGAGACAAATTTAGCCATCTAGCTCCATAGACTCCCTTTCATTTTGTAGTTGCCCATGATCACCCCCAGTGGAACTCTGGTGGAACTGCAATCAAATTCGGTACAATGGGGCTTAATAGGGAGTGAACAGGCTCTCCGTAGACGGCTTTGACCATAGACAGTATATAAAATGAAGGATGCAATGCCATACTATTCAGATGGTAGCCGAGCATACTGTGCAGCCTCAAGCTGAGCTTGACGATGTAGATGTGACGTAAGCAACCTGTCTGAAAGTTGTAATTCTTCTGGTAGCTGTGCCAAGAGAAATCTGAATCATTTCAACTGAATCCAATTGCCTGCGAGCTTCTCCTGGACTGTACAATAATTTCTTTACTGTGCGACAGAAAGTTGCGTGGTTATGACACAATCGTTAGCCTATTTTTACAAAAATGGCTGCTACGGGGCCATAACGCGAGATACAAGGTAATGGAGCCTTTTATACATTGTTTCTTTAGAAATAAATAATGGACAAACAGAGTCTTTAAACGCTTCAGATGTCAATTTATTCGCTGTCAAAGTGACCCTAGAATGAATGGGAATCTATGGGAAGGCTAACGCAAGGTGGTGCCTTGGTAGCCTTAGAATCTCCCCATAGGAGCTTCAATTTCTGGGTGGTGGCTTACCCCCTTGGCTCTGACCTTATGATTGAAAAGTCTTAGCTACTGCTTTAAGGTACCCATAGTAACGCAATCACTTTTCATGGGATAATATCTATATCTATCACTGTTGAATCTGACTATTCTTTTCAAGCTGTTGCAATTCCAATTCTTTAACAACAGTCACGCTTGTAAATTAAACATAGTTAGAAATTGAGGGAGAGCTAAGTCTACTTTAGAGAAATATTCTCTCGCGCAATGCTTCTAAATCTCTGCCTAGCCAGTCACCAGATCTCAACCACATAGAAAGTCTTTGGAGGGAGTTGAAAGTCTGTGTTGCCCAGCGACAGCCCCAAAACATCACTGCTCTAGAGGAGATCTGCATGGAGGAATGGGCCAAAATACCAGCAACATTGTGTGAAAACCTTGTGAAGACTTACAGAAAATGTTTGACCTCTATCATTGCCAACAAAGGGTATATAACAAAGTATTGAGATTAACTTTTGTTATTGACCGAATACTTATTTTCCACCATAATTTACCAATAAATTCATAAAGAATCCTACAATGTGATTTTCTGAATTTTTTTTCTCATTTTGTCTCTCATTTGAAGTGTACGTACCTATGATGAAAATGACAGGCCTCTCTCATCTTTTTAAGTGGGAGAACTTGCACAATTGGTGGCTGACTAAATACTTTTTTGCTCCACTGTAAATGGATGCCCAAAGCAGTCAAAATTAAAGAAATATAATCAGCGTCTTAAGACCAAGCATTTGCATTGATTAGCATATACCCAAGAATTAAAATTATAAAATAAGTCACTGGGAAATAAACAAAATTATTATAAAATATTGTATCATTATTTACAGTCGTATGCAAAAGTTTAGGCAGGTGCCTAATCGTTTGCATACGACTGTAGGTGTATCGATTCTAAATGGGTGAAGACTTATGCAATCCTTTGTTTTCTGTTATTATTTGTAAGAAATATCTGGTTTACTTTTTGACTTTGAAATGACAGTCTTTTTGTGTTGATTTTTGTCAAAAGTTCTACTTTTTCTGTCAATCCTCTCCTAAAAATAAACCCCGTCACCCCCTGCAGGCTCTAATGACGGTAAACGCTAGACTGAGGCATCTTTATCCAGACAGTGAGGAACTGTTTGACATCGTCTTGATGACTAATAACCACGCCCAGGTTGGGGTTCGCCTAATCAACAGCATCAACCACTACGGTTTGTTGACCAAGTCTAAACTCAGACATGCCCAGTATTATAACCAGAATGATAAAACTTGTGCTTCTAATCAGGAATGCTGAATGCTGCGGTGTATGGCCAAAACAGCACGGTGGAACGCCTAGACTCAGTGCTTAGCAGTGGTATATTGGCAATATATCAAAACCTTCTGAGATGTGTTATTGCTCTTACAAACCAGTTAACAAGGCAATTGCAGCAGTTTAAAGTGATTTGATGTCATACCCATAACTGCGTGATTTGAATAATGAATGCTGATTTGCTGCTAGTGGTGGTATATTAGACCATATACCACGGTTTTGACATTTCAGTTTGTACTGCTCTAAGTGTGTTGGTAACTGGTTTACAAGAGCAATAATGCATCTTGAGGGTATTTGTGATATACCGCCAATATACCATGGCTAAGTTACTGTATGTGTCCAAGTACTCGACAATGAGCATGCCTAAGAACTGCTCTTAGCTGTGGTATGTCGGCCATATCACACCTCCTCATACCTTATTGCTTACATAATCTTACAAATTTTAGCGAGAATAGATTATAGTAGATCTAGAGTATCGGTTTGCAATTCTTTTGAATGGGTAAGCGTGTCTACATTTTTTATTGGTACTGTATATCTGTAATTATAAAACTCACTTTTTCATGTAAGGTGGTGTGCCTCCTTTCAGCAACTAATCTTTATTTTTTAGAAAGTCTACCATTCACATGACCATGTATGTATGTGTTTCTGTCGTGTTTTTTGTTCACTCTACCTGACAGGGTTAACCATAGAGAGATTTTGTATGACTGGAGGGAAGAGCCCTATTGGATATCTGAAAGCCTACATGACCAACTTGTACCTCTCCAAGGACGGGAAGAAAGTCACTGAGGCCATTGAGGAAGGTAGGTGATGACAGTGTTCTCTAGGAACACGGAGTTTGAAGTTAGCATGGATGCTAATTAATTAACGGTCGATGTACCAGTATATGTTGTGGGAACACTTTATAGATATAAAGATATAATACATAATGGTAGAATTAAAATTTGTAAGACTTGTTAGGAGCATGTACATACAGTGCCCACGGTACTCAGTGTAAATGAGTACACCCCCTTTGAAAATGAAGATGTTTATCTATTTAGCAGAGATACCTAGACCTGTTAGTGCTAGGCTATTATTTGCAGTTTGTGTTTGGAGATACAGTAAAGTCTAGATAGGGTATCTATTTTTCTCGGCTATAGTAGCATATTTCTGAGTGTCGTTTAACATTATATATCTTGTTTTTCAAATAGCCCAAACCCCAGTATGCCGTTATTATTGCCGTCTCTTCTCACAGCCTTTTCAACATGGATGCTGAGATGAAGATACTGTCCTATGCAAAAGTGTAGGCACCCCTGACAATTTCCATGATTTTTATTTATAAATAATTAGGTGTTTGGATCAGCAAATTCATTTTGATCTATCAAATAACTGAAGGACATAGTAATATATTTATATTTTATTAATTATATTAATTATATTCCTCTTTATATGAGGAAGAGGGGGTCAAGAAGTATGTAGCCTATCAAGATCAGGGTTCTTTAGGAACGCAAGGAGTTTAGGTTAGCATGGATGCTAATTAATTAACATTCAGAAATGGTAGATGTACCAGTATATGTTGTGGGAACACTTTATAGGTATAAACATATAATAAATTATGGTAGAGTTAAAATTAGTTTTAAATACGGTACTCAGCGTAAATGAGTACACACCCCCTTTGAGGTTTTTAACTATTTCTCAGTGAACACCAGAAAAATAAGCTAGAATTTGACAATTGAGTTCTGGTAAACATTTGCTTTAATTAAGAATGTAAATGATTGGTCACCAACATCATTAGGATAACAAAATAATATATTTTATTTAAATGAGGTGTTGCAAAAAGTAGTACACCCTACAACAAATTCTACCAAATCAAAGATTTTGTATGGCCTCCATTATTTTTAAGGACAGCACCAACACATGGAGTGAACAACTTGGTGACATATTGCCACGTCTATCTGTAACCATTCTTGGAGAATGAGCTCATTCAGAGCCTGGATCCTGCAATTAGCATGGTGTGTGATCTGGGAAGTGACTGGTTGTACATGAGCAAGTTTATAATGGTTACTCTAAAAGGCTGATCTCTTGTCCAGACCAGGTATTTCACAAATTAAATTTGAATCATAGTTCATGTGTTGCCCTTAAGGCATTTGTTTAACTTTCTCAAATGTCTTCTTAAAAAATTTGTTGCTACCTATTTTTAGCTGAAAATTAGAAGTTGATGTCATTTTCACTTTGATGTCGAGGGTTATAGTGTGTAAATACAAATGGCAAAAGTTAGATTTAATTTATTTTAGTTTCCAGAGTGTAATCTGATGAAAGGTCAGGATTTGACAGGGTATGATGATTTTTAATAGGCACTGTATAAACTCTTCATAATGTATTTTAAACAGGCATTGCAGCAGCAACCATGTTTACAGCTGGAAATGTGGAGAACCAGCTGTCGGACACACAGCTGAGAGTGGCCTTTGATGGGGATGCAGTTCTTTTCTCTGATGAGTCAGAGATAATCGCTAAAAGCAAAGGCCTGGACTCGTTCTTTGAGCACGAGAAATTATTTGAGAACAAACCTCTAGCCCAGGTGATCAGGAGTTTGCAATTCTCCATTTTCTTGATGGGTTTCTCTATAGAGGGGTAATAGATGTTCATTGAGCTAACTACATTGAACATAAATATAAACACAACACTTTTGTTTTTTCCCCCATTTATCATGAGCTGAACTCAAAAAATCTAAGACTTTCTACATACACAAAAGGCCTATTTCTTTCAAATATTGTTCACAAATCTGTCTAAATCTGTGTTGGTGACATTGTTGTGTAAAGCTACTTTTTATTTACATTCCAGTTACATGTTGAGTTCACAAGTTTTGGAAAGTCCCTAATTAAGACAGAATTATCAGGTAAAAGCAGTTCATATCTTAAAAGTAACCTATAAAACAAATAGAAAGAGTAAAGAAAATATCAATCATAATCATCAGTAAGATATGAACTCCATTTACCTGATCATTTTTTACCTTAATTAAGGACTTCCCAAAACTTGTGAACTCAACAAGTAACTGTACAAGCTACTTTACACAACACTGGTTAGTGAGCACTTTTCCTTTGCCAAGATAATCCGTCCACCTCACAGGTGTGGCATATCAAGATGCTGATTAGACAGCATGATTATTGAACAGGTTTGCCGTGCACAGGTGTGCTTTGTGACATCTGTGGCATTGTGCTGTGTGATGAACCTGCAGATTTTAGAGTGGCCTTTTATTGTGGCCAGCCTAAGTCACACCTGTGCAATAATCATGTTGTCTAATCAGCATCTTGATATACCACACCTGTGAGGTGGATGGATTATCTCGGCAAAGGAGAAGTGTTCACTAACACAGATTTAGACAGATTTATGAACAATATTTGAGAGAAATAGGCCTTTTGTGTACATAGAAAAAGTGTTGCTTTTATATTTTAACTACAGTATCTATTCCATTTAACCTAATGTTAGAACCCTAATTTGAGACCTAAACTTGTCAATATTGAAATGCTACATTAGCAGTTGATAGTTTAAATATCTAAAGATCATTTTAGTAGGGGACTATTAAAAGGATATAGGATCCTGACTCTATTATTAATTTCTGAATTTAGACAACAGTCAAATAAGACAAGCCTGTGTTTCATGACTTTCCTCAGGGTCCCTTGAAGTGTTTCCTGGAAGCCCTCGGGAAGCTCCAGAGAAAATTTTATGCCAAGAATGAGCGTATGACGTGTCCGATCCGGACGTACCTGGTAACAGCCCGCAGTGCAGCCAGCTCAGGTGCCCGTGTCCTCAAAACCCTCCGGAGCTGGGGCCTGGAGATCGATGAGGCCCTTTTTCTAGCAGGGGCGCCTAAAGGGCCACTCCTTCAAAAGATCCGACCCCACATCTTCTTTGATGACCAGATGTTCCACATCGAGGGAGCCAAAGAGCTGGGGACCATTGCTGCACACGTGCCCTATGGGATCGGACAGAAGTACGACAAAGGGAAACTTATTGAGCAGCCTGCTAAAGACACAAAGCATTAAGACTCCTATATGTAGTTGAGGGGGATCAATGTTTTATAATATTACGTAGTTCGTGCACAACCCTGTCATCAGCTGTACTGCCTTTATTTCATTGTTTCCGTGCTGGATTTTTATTTTAATTTTTTGTTTCTACTTTACTACTAGTGCCTTTATCAGGTGCTAATGCTGTAGTCACCTCACATCAGAGATTTTTACATATTTAATTACTAATATTTTTCTGCAGTCCTCATCTATTACAGTGGTTAAATATAGAGTAAATAATTTTTGTATATCAATGTTTATCCATTTTTCACAGAGAGGTATTTTTCCGAAAGTTACTTTCTTCAGAAGTATATGTGGTCTGGTTTTCAGCAGATCCATATGTTTTATATTCTCAACAATCAAGAATTTCAAGGCATTTCATGGTTTACTGTATTGTGGTTTGCTATAATGTTTAGATCCTTTTCATAAAGGAATGGTTAAAATATATATGCAGTCATTGTAGGTAGGAATAGGAGCACTTTTATATGCTTTCGGTTTAATCCACTGTTTACTGTCCATGTTTGATGTTTACTTTGAATTTTTAGAAATCAAGCAATGTTACTTTGCCCTAAGCAAATTTATATTATGTCAGGTGTAGGGATGTAACGGTTTTAAGGTTTCACGGTTTACTGTGGTTTTAAAACAGACGATTTTCATAACGTGGCCATTTTCTCATTCAAGGTATTGCGCCTTAATATAAAGTCAGGATTATTACTGAATTGGAAAATGTATTAATGTTCCCAATGTAAATATCAGTTAAATTAAGAAAGTCAGCTACATTCACAAAGAATCATATAAACTTCAGGCGATATAAAAAATCTCTAAATTAAGACACATTTCCACTGTGCCACAGTCCAGTGGCAGTGTGCTTCACACAAACCTGTGGCAATGTTTGCATTCAATGACAGTGCCACATTTATAGACGCTTAGCTCTTCAGTACATCCCATTGTACTGCCAATGCTGGTTTATTGAGATTTCATAGCTATGTGTTGGATTTTATGCACATGTGAGCAAAAGTGTGTAACAAAACACCTGAATTTAATATATAGTAGGGGTGTCCACATACTTTTGGCCATATACTGTAGTGTATGTCATTGTGTCTACAAACATAGTTTATATATTAAAAATGTAATTTTTAATAATACCTGTGATATTGTAATACTATATTTCCTGTGATGGTTATCATACAGTGAAATTCATACCGTTTCACCCCTAGACATGTGGCAACAGAGTTGTAAGAAAATTTAACCTTGAAAAATATAAAGGTTATTGTTTTTTTATCCAAAATTAGCATGTAGATAATAGTTGTACCTTAGTTAGTTAAACATTATTATAATTTATTTTTTAAACCCCTTCTGCCATAAAAACTGTGTACTGTATATAAAGAAAACAATACTGGAGGCTACCTCAAAATTAAACTATATTGTATAACCTGAAACAACTATACAGAATTTCATAACTCAAAAACGTAATGGCAACATCTTTGCTAATATAACACAGTGTTTTGTTCTTTATCATGATGCTAACGCTTTTGTAAAAAACACTGTTAAGAATTACAAGACTGCTGAGCTAATAAATTCCACACATAAACTTTTATTTCAGGTTTTATATTTAAGGGTTTGAGTTAGTTTTTCTCAGTTTACAGTTAAATACACATTATTATTGAAGCACAGGCTACATCTATTACTTATTGCACATTTATTTACCTTTGTTATCACAAAAATATATTTAGGAATAGTACAATTATTTTAACTATAATATATATTTTATATGTATATCTAGTATATCTTTTTGAATGTTTACAATAAGGGGTTATTATTTACATCTCATGGTATAAGGCTGCAGTGATGTTGAATAAAGCATTTTAAATAGAATTGAATGGTTAGTGTTTTATATATATTTTACAACATCTCACCAATAGATGGTGCTGCTGTCTAAAATGTTTAGAAATCTGTGTAGCCTGCATTGACCTTGGGTTCAGTGTCGTTCTCTCTTTCATTTAATTTGTGGTTTATTGAAAGTAGAAATAACCAGTAAAAAATAGATGAAGTTTAAGCGTTAGACAACAAAATCATGGAGAAAGTGTCATGTAATAAAATGCTACATTGTTGCAGAAGCTGGGCAGCCCTGCCGGACTACCCAAGTTGGCTAACATTAAATTGATGTGCCAGCTTACGGTCTAGTCCAGTTTGGGGAAAAGTACAGCCCCTGGGCAGGATTCTGGCCACCAGGCCCTCTTATCCGACCAGTGAGGGATATTTAAAATAAAATGTCCATATATGTAAAAAATGGTTTTTGACTCATATTACTTTCCATATGCGCTGCCTTGACTCACAGGTGTTGGCAAGCAGTTGAAACAAGTGCTTATTAAATTCTGAGAACAAGGAAATGGTGTTAGTAAACTAAGGTAGGCCTATACAAATGTATATTCTGTAGGGGACACACGTTATTATTGTTATACTGCTGAGTTTCACAACTATACTATGTGCGAATGTAGACTAGTGAACAAAGCTCTCTGTTGAAAGTAAGCACTAGTTTTTGCTGCTCATGTTTCTTTGACAGCATCAGAACTCAGCAAGTTGGATCCAAAAAGCTTGCAAAGTGAACGTCCCTGCTAGACTACCATGCTTTTTAAACTAGGCGACCACACTTTTTAATCAGTCTTCTGTTTTTTTCCCTTTTTGTTCCTCTTCTCACACATCTACTGGGACCTCTGGATCTAGTAATTAAGCACTATTACAAGACACCAACTGGCTGTCCGAACTTTTTTTAAATGCTTTTATACCTTTAAAAATGTATTTAATGCACTTAATGCATTATATATATATTACACGTATATTACAGTGCTGAATATAAAGTCAGACATCTGCTGTGCTGTCGCAGTCAGGGTGGAAAAGTAGCACCGGGCACCTACAAAATGCGGGTAATTTTTCACATTGGCAAACAACCTTTCCTAATTTACCAGCCACTGGTTGGAGAATTGTCAAACGTATTGTTTTTGTTATTTTTTATTAGGCAACTAATAAATATTACTTGCTTACTTATTAACAAAGATGCACTTTTATCGAGGTGCATATTTGATTAGGTTTCAATAACTATTCTGTGAGAACTCCAGCCTTGAGCTGCGGTACCATAGACATAGACACCGATCAGCCATAACATTATGACCATCTGCCTAATATTGTGTAGGTCCCCCTTTTGCCGCCAAGACAGCCCTGGCCCCTAGAGGAAGGGACTCCACTAGACTTCTGAAGGTGTGCTGTGGTATTTGGCAGCAAGATGTTAGCAACAAATCCTTTAAGTTGTGTAAGTTGTGAACTGGAGCCTCCATGGATTGGACAGATGCTTGATTGAAGTGAGATCTGGGGAATTTGGAGGCCAAGTCAACCATTCCTAAAAAAATGTTGCTTTGTGGCAGGGCGCATTATCCTGCTGAAAGAGGTCTAATGTCATCAGGGAATACCGTGTCCATGAAAGGGTGGACATGATCTGCAACCAGGGCCGGTTCTAGCTAGGGGCAAACACTGTTCGTCTGGCAACACTATATTATGCTGCCAACACAAGCTCAGATTTTTCTTTTCAAAATAACAGCGCTCTTAATTCAATACAATAATCATTGTTAATGAATTGCATAGATACTGTAGGTCATGGGTCCATAATATAGTGTTGCCAGGCAGTGTTTGCCCCCAGCTGGAACCGGCCCTGTCTGCAACAATCCTTAAGTAGGTGGTACGTGTCAAAGTAACATCCACATCAATTATGATTAACTTGCAGAAAAGGTTTTTGGTTGAAATAATGATTTCTTGAGTCAGGTAGCGGATTGATAATAGGATGTTAAATAAAATACTTCTCGTCCCGGAACAGGGATCACAGCGACGAGGTAACAAAGACGTGTTACTGAGAATGCCCGAAAAACAATACAGTATGAGCTGACTTATAAACCCTTGGGGCCTGTTCTAGCACCTTCTAGAAGACCCTTATCTCTTCAGACACATGACTGTATCACATGAGCAGATCAGCAGATCTCCATGTAACCCTTATTTGTGTGCCCTGACTTGTTAGTAACCTGTCCTGTTAGTCTGAATGGCATCAAACATGTATTAGATCTGTGACGGTATTACAGTCTAATATGTTATAGATATAAGAGTAATCAGCTATGTTATCTTCTGTCTGTTAGCTTATTCTGATATTTCTAATAAAAGAGAACAGCCATTGATGGCCTCTGTCACAGTCATGTTGCCCATCAGTGACCCAGCTGCCCCTCCCTTTGAGGGAAATAGTCCATGGTCATCTCTACAATAACAAGATCCACACACCTTGAATCTCTCCCTCCCAGAGAGAGGAAAAGCCCCTGTCTCCACCCAGATAACCTAACAAGCCTCAGAATATTAGGTGCATAACACTCTCATCTAGTTATACCAAAAGGTTGCCAGTTCGATTCCCGACTGAGCCAAATGTTGTGGTGTACTTGGGCAAGACACTTTACCCTAACTGCTCCCAAGGTCGTTGCTGTAAATAGACATTGTTCTTAGTCAAATAAGGGAAAAATAAATAATCTATAGCTATTCTAAGAACAGTCATTCTATATAAGGGACCGTTCGGTATTTATGGAAGGGACCACCGGAGGAAAATATCTTTTTATTCTTTGTTTTGGGGAGGGTCACCCAATTTTTTTTGTCTGTAAGAGGGGGTCACCCAACTTCTGTATTCATGAAAACAATATAAGCCATAAACAAGTGGCTTGTTTGGTGCATATTTTTCAATGTAGATCTCAGTCTCTGCCCCCCATCGCTAGCAGATTGGTCTGGCCCAACAAATATTGCACCATCCCCCATGATGCACCACACCTGATCCTACCCCCACGATCACACACAGGTAGGCCTATTGTGAAGCACAAGCTAAAAGTCTTGTGAATGTGCACAGATTTAAGAAAATGGATCACAACGAGCTGAGGACAAAAATACGGGCCGCCAGCTCGAAGCACAAAAACCTAACAGTTTCACTCCAGACACTGTCGGGTGAGGAAACAATAAAGAAATTAGATGTTTTTAATGACGTGCCAAAATTACGAGGAGTCAAGAGGGTTTTGGAGGAGTTGCTGGTACCCTATGAAGACAAGCCATGTGGTGTCTTGGACATGGATTTTGCCTTCGAACTGTTTGCGTCATTTTTCGAGAGACAAACAGTCGAAAAACAATGGTTCCGGGACTGCATACTGAATCCCGAATATGGAATACCAGTTTCAATATACAGACGAACAGGCAAACAGTGGGTTAATGACTCATAGACATATCCTAATTCAGTTACTTAGTGGTTGATAGGGATCAGGGCCTATGACAATTAATGACACCCTTATTTCGTAACTGCTATTTTTTTTTCGTAACTGCTATTTATCAAACAGTTGACAATTTTTCAACAGATGGTATTTTGACAATGGTTCATTGATTACAAGTTTCAGAACATTAACATAACTTGATATACGTATAATATGAGGCCATTTTAAACAACCCAACCAAAGGGAAAACAAAATTTGATGTTATTTTCATCAACCCACATCAAATACAAATTATAAAACCTAATTTTATCTTTGAAATATGATTAACAGATACTGCCCATCCTGATCTCTGATTGTCATTTAGGTTCTCTCAGGATGGATGAAAGACATTTGTTCTGCTGCTTCTGGAGATGTGTAGTCAGGGTTATTTGTAAAAAGTGAATAGGTAGGACATTAGCATGGAACAGCTTGGATGTGATAAGAATTTAGAACACATTTAAAGATTCTCTTCAGTGTTAAAAAGAATGAGAGATGTCATGATTTAGCATTGTCCTGGCTCTGTGAAGCACAGGGCCACTGAGAGAGCTTTTTTTTACTTTTGTCACTATTTTGTTTTTCGATTATCTAAATATTCTCTTGTTGGAATTTAGAAGGCCATTTGGTGAAAAGTATAATAACTTTATAAATTTCAATAGACAGACTAGGCCCATAAGGTTTAGAAGGCCTTCAAAATTTAGAAGGTCCAGAATTATAATACACTAATGGATCCTTTTGTTTTAATAAGCACTATAGGTTGTTAGAGTATTGGGAGTCAATCCTGAGTTTCATGAAAGAATCCTGACAAGAAGTCAAGAAAATGTGCAATATGCATTAAAATGAAATTAGAAGGGTGCATACATTTGGGCACCCCAACAGAAATATCACATCAATATTAGTATTTAGTTGAGACTCCTTTAGCAGAAATAACAGCCTCTAGAAGCTTCGTAGCTTCCCTGTAATGAGTGTCTGGATTCTGGATGCAGTGTTTTGGGTCATTGTCTTGTTGAAATATCCAGCCCTGGTGTAACTTTAACTTAGTGACTGATTCCTCTATATTATTCTCAATTATCTGCTGATTTTGAGTGGAATCCATGCGACCCTCAACTTTAACAAGATTCCCAGTACAGTCACTAGCTAAACAGCCCCACAGCATGATGGAACCTCCACCAAATTTTACTGTGGGTACCAAGTGTTTGTCTTGGAACGCTGTGTTCTTTTTCCACCATGCGTAACGCCCCTTGTTATGACCAAATAACTCCATCTTTGTTTAATCAGTCCACAGCACCTTCTTCCAAAATGAAGCTGGCTTGTCCAAATGTGCGTTTGCATACATCAAGCGACTCTGTTTGAGGTGTATGTGCAGAAAAGGCTTCTTCCTCATCCCTCTCCCATACAGCTTCTCCTTGTGCAAAGTGTGCTGAATTGTTGAACAATGCACAGTAACACAATCTGCAGCAAGATGATGTTATAGGTCTTTGGAGGTGGTCTGTGGGCTGTTTTTGACCATTCTCACCATCCTTTGCCTTTGCCTCCAATATTTTACTTGGCCTGCCACTTCTGGTTGTCTTCCATTTCCTCACTATGTTCCTCACAGTGGACACTGACAGCTTAAATCTCTGCGATTTATCAAAATGAAATTGCTGATCTAAACACCCAATTATTTATAAATGAAAATCATGAAAATGGTCAGGGGTCCCTTTTGCATACAACTGTATATATTGGAGAAACAGAATATCGGAGTGTGTTATCTGATAGTACAATATAACAGTACACACAAACCCAAGGTCACTACAAGTCTACTGTGAGTGTCTAAGCAATCTTGCACAGGGAATGTTGACCACAGCTAACATAAACAATGGAGAGCACAATAATTGCTTATTTTCATCTCCAACCAAAGTGTCATACGAGTAAGACACAAACCTATTTGTGAAGAATCTGATGACTTTAGGTCACAAAGTAACAACCAAGAATAAGAAGATTATTTCACATGAGAGACCTGGGCGAAGATGAAACAACAAAAAGACTATTACCGAAGATAGTACAAGCTTTGTGTCTGACTGACTACATCCGACCTGTTTTGAACTGTGTGACTGAGAGGAGGTTGGGTTTTGCAGGCATGCCCTTAATCAGATATACAACAGGTGCAAACAGACTGTGCCTAAGTGAAGCTATTGAAGGAAAAGAAGAATGCACACGTTACAAGGGTTTGATTTATACAGGCCTAACCTAGGTCCACCCACTCTCCATGTGACTGTTTTTAACAGCATTTCTGTTTCTGAAATATGACCACAATACATTACAGCTTAAATGATTATTTGGATTTGAGATCCTACTGACGTTACTATTAAACACTATTAAACACTAAGCAATGACAAACTTACTGATTTGATGTCCATGGACTCTAATAAAAAGTAAACTTCACTTGACTGACTTCTAGCATAGGTAACCAAACCACCCAGAATAAACATGCATTAAATTAATCTTTATATAAGCACCTTACTGAATAGAGTATACTTACAGAGTATAGCCAGCGGTGTAGCACAAGATCCTGGGCCCTATGCACAGGCAGTCCTGATGGGCCCCCATGTTCCTCAACCCCAATATATTCCAGACTTTGAGGGCCCTCTCTCCCCTTTGGGCCCTGGTAATTAGTATTGGTTTTACCCCCAGTCCGACGCCCCTGAGTATAGCAGCCACAGTCGGTGGATCTTAATTTGGGGTGCTTGGCTCGCATTCCATTCAGCACCCGAGTGAATGATCAACTTATCCAAAATCAAGTCAATTTATTTATAGAGCACATTTAAAAACAGCAAAAGATGACCAAAGTGCTGTAAAAGATTATAAAAAATAATAAAAGTATGTTAAGACAAGACTTAAATGTCTTGGTGGTAAGGGATGACCTGGTAAAAATTGGCAGTTTATTCCACAGTCTAAAGGCCACAACTAAAAATGCATGATCACCTTTTGTTTTCAACCGAGACTGTGGAATGACTAAAAGAAGCTGATTAGACGATCTAAGGGACCTGGGAGCGTGATACAATGTGATGAGATCTGAAATATACAATGGAGTCAATCCATGTACAACTTAAAAACAAGTAACATCACCCTAAAATCAATTCTGTATTTGACTGGTAACCAGTGAAGAAAGGCCAATATCGGTAAGATATGGTCTCTCTTCCTGGTACCAGTCAATAATCTAGCAGCTGCATTCTGGACAAGATGCAAGCATGATAATGTTGAGTGACAAATTCCAGAGTACAGAGAACTGCAATAATCAATTTGAGATGATATAAGTGCATGTATAACAATTTCCAAGTCCTTAACAGAGAGGAAGGATTTTACCTTTGCAATGTTCCTCAGATGAAAAAAGCTACCCTTGACAACAGTTTTGTCAATTTTTTTTTGTTTGTCAAACTTTTATGCTGAATATAACACCTAAACCTCTAGCTTGGTGTAATGAATTACTCCCAAAGAGGTAAAAGACCAATACAGTTTATTCTAAAGGTTAGAATACCAATCCAAGATTACAGGCAAAGGTACAGAGGATAATCCAAAAAACACAATAAGAGATAAACCATGCATGGGTCAAGCCAGAACAACAATCCAAGAATGTATGTGAAGGTACAGAGGTAAATCCAAGGCAGAATGATCAACAAGCAATGCAAAGGTCAAACCGGAATAACAGTATAGTAATGGAATGCTCAGAATGGAGAAAATCAATACTCACAGTACCTCGCGAAGAGGCAATGGAGTGTGTGTGCTTTATATATGGACTGGGTGAGAGCAGGTGTACAGAATTAGGGTGATTGAGTCCGAGTTATGGGAATTGTAGTTCAGAGCAATCTAGGAACGGGAAGATGTAGTTCTCAGGGAAGAGGAACTGGGAAACGTTACAGAATCCCCCCCCCCCCCAAGGCGCAGCTCCTGAGGCGCCGAACAGTGAACACGCCACTGGACACCAGGCGGCAGAAGATCCAGGCAGGAGACTGCAGGGGCAGAGACCAGAGCAGCGGAGGCAATCCAGGGCGGGGCAGATGAGCAGAACAGGCAGGTGGAGGGAGTCTAGGCGGGCAGGAGGGCGGAGGCAGCAGCAGTGGACCCGAGGGATGAAGCAGCAACGGCGGGTCGGAGGGCGGAGGCAGCAGCAGCAGACCGAAGGGACAAAGCAGCAACGGAGGTCCGGAGGACGGAGGCAGCAGTGACGGTCCGGACGGCTGAGTCCCGGCAGGCGGAGGTCCGGCCGAGCAAGGTAGAGGTGAAGGACGAGGCGGAGGCCAGGCAGGCGGCACCAGAGGCAGAGTCCGGGCCGACAAAGGCAGAATCAATGGCCCCGCGGGAGGCGGCCAGGCAGGAGGGGGCTTGGAAGGCCAAGGCAAAGGCGGACCAGGCACGGGAACCACAGCAGACACAGGAACCTGGAAGAACATAGCACAAACAGACACAGACAAACAGACAGACACAGACAGGGGCACAGAGACCGGGGCAGGCGTAGGCCCGGGGACAAGCACCGGAGCGGGGACTAGGGCAGGAACCGGCACGGGGACAGGGGCAGACACTGGCATGGGGACAGGGGCTGACACTGGCACAGGGACAGGGGCAGACACTGGCACGGGGACAGGGGCAGACACTGGCACAGGGACAGGGGCAGACACTGGCGCTGGAATAGGCCTCAGCCAATGGCACTGGGGCAGGAGCAGGCAATGGCACAAGGAAAGGAGCAGGCAATGGCACTGGGACAGGAGCAGGCAATGGCACTGGGACAGGAGCAGGCAATGGCACTGGGACAAGGAAAGGCTCTGGGACAAGGAAAGGCTCTGGGACAAGGAAAGGCTCTGGGACAAGGAAAGGCTCATCGACCGGGAAAGGCTCAGTGACCGGGAAAGGCTCAGGAAATGGAACAGGCAATGGCACAGGGACTGGTGCAGACAATGACTCAGGGGCAGACACCAGCTCGGAAACTAGGGCAGGCACCGGGACTGAGTCAGGCATTAGCAAGGGGACTGGAGGAGGAACAAGGGAATGCTCTGGCTCAGGGAAAAGGGCAGCTTCGGGGACAAGGCAAGGCTTGGGCTCGGGGACAAGGCAAGGCTAGGGCTCGGGGACAAGGAAAGGCTCGGGGACAAGGCAAGGCTTGGGGACAAGGCAAGGCTCGGGGACAAGGCAAGTCTCGGGCTCGGGGACAAGGCAAGGCTCGGGCTCGATTGATGGTGGTGTAGCAAACTCTGGTGGCCAAGGCGGAGCGGGAGCGACCTTTGGTGGTCGAGACTGGGTAGTGACCTCTGTTGGCCGGGAGGCTTGAGCGGGAGCGGCCTCTTGTGGCCGGGAGGCTTGAGCGGGAACTGCGGCCTCTTGTGGCCGAGGAGTGGGAACTGCGACCTCTTGTGGCTAAGGAGCGGGAACTGCGGCCTCTTGTGGCCAGGAGACTTGGGCGACCTCTGCTGGCCGGGGAACTTGGGCGACCTCTGCTGGCCGGGGAACTTGAGCGACCTCTGCTGGCCGGGGAACTTGAGCAACCTCTTGTGGCCGTGGAGCGGAAACAGCGGCCTCTTCTGGCCGTGGCGCAGAAACAGCGGCCTCCTCTGGCCGTGGCGCGGAAACAGTGGCCTCTTCTGGCCGTGGCGCGGAAACAGCGGCCTCTTCTGGCCATGGTGCGGAAACAGTGGCCTCTTCTGGCCGTGGCGCGGCCCCTGGTGGCCGAGACTGGGAAGCGACCTCTGGTGGACTGGGCGTGGTGGAGACCTCTGGGGGACTGGGCTTGGTAGAGACCTCTGGTGGACTGGGCTTGGTGGAGACCTCTGCTCGTCGGGGCGTGATGGAGACCTTTCCTACCCGACATATTGGCGTCTGAACCTGGGCTATCAGGGTCCTGCCAGGACATCGAGGGGCCCCGATGGCTTCCAAACAGGACATTAGATGAGAGGATCGGGTGAGCAGCAGCTTCAAAAGCAATGTCTCAGCCTCCGTCTTGAGTGATCCAAAACCGACCCTCCACGAAAAGAACTGGCTAACCAAATCTGGACGGTCACTGATGGCTTGGCCGCATTGGTTCATCCAATCCCAATAGTCCCCATCCACTTCTGGGTCTTTCCGTAACACAGTGAAAATGAAGTCCCTCTTGGAACTGAGGCTGGTAGCCATCTTGGAACTGGGGCTGGTAGCCATCGTGGAATTGGGGCTGGTAGCCATTGTGGAACTGGGGCTGGTAGCCATCGTGGAACTGGGGCTGGTAGCCATCTTGGAACTGGGACTGGTAGCCATCTTGGGACTGGGGCTGGTAGCCATCTTGGGACTGGGGCTGGTAGCCATCTTGGGACTGGGACTGGTAGCCATCTTGTAACTGGGGCTGGTAGCAGCACTCTTGGGACTGGGGCTGGTAGCAGCACTCTTCGGACTGGGGCTGGTAGCTATCTTGGAACTAGGGCTGGTAGCCATCTTGGAACTGGGGCTGGTAGACATCTTGGGTCTGGGGCTGGTAACAGCACTCTTCGGACCGGGGATGGTAGCAGCACTCTTCGGACTGGGGCTGGTAGCATCACTCTTGGGACTCTGGGCGGCCATCTTGGGACTCTGGGCGGCCATCTTGGGACTGGGGCTGGGAGCCACCGTCTTGGAACAGGGACTGGGTGCCCTCTTTGGAGCTTCAAAAAGGGCAGGTGTCTCAAAGACATGACGGGGAAGGATGTAGTCCCCATCCATAGCCTCCCTGACTAAAAACCCTTCATAGGAGGCTTCGTAGAGGTCCCATGGAAGATCCTCCTGGACCCAGCCACTGTAAAAGGGCTCACTCCCAGCCATGTTTATTTAGGTGAGATATTCTGTAATGAATTACTCCCAAAGAGGTAAAAGACCAATACAGTTTATTCTAAAGGTTAGAATACCAATCCAAGATTACAGGCAAAGGTACAGAGGATAATCCAAAAAACACAATAAGAGATAAACCATGCACCGGTCAAGCCAGAATAACAATCCAAGAATGTATGCGAAGGTACAGAGGTAAATCCAAGGCAGAATTATCAACAAACAATGCAAAGGTCAAACCGTAATAAAAATATAGTAATGGAATGCTCAGAATGGAGAAAATCAATACTCACAATACCTTGCGAAGAGGCAATGGAGTGTGTGTGCTTTATATATGGACTGGGTGAGAGCAGGTGTACAGAATTAGGGTGATTGAGTCTGGGTTATGGGAATTGTAGTTCTGAGCAATCTAGGACGGGAAGATGTAGTTCTCAGGGAAGAGGAACTGGGAAACGTTACACTTGGAAGTGCACATTTGTGGACAGGGCCCCCAAATTCTTAGATAATTCATTAGTTGATCTGGGGGAGCAAAATAGTATCACTTCCATCTTACTCTCATTAAGTTGGAGAAAAGCTTTAGCCATCCAGCCCTTAATATCTTTAAGGCAATCAAAAAGGGACTTCAAGGAGTTGGTGTCACTTGGTTTTAGTGGTAAGTACAACTGTGTATCATCAGCATAACAGTGATATTGTATACTATGTTTCCGGAGAATGGACCCCAGGAAACATTTAAGAGAATAAGATTGGACCCAGGATCGAACCTTGAGGTACTCCGAAAGTGATCAAAGCCGACGAGGAGGAAATATTTCCAATATTAACAGAAAAGGTTCAAGCTTTTTGATAAGAGTGGAACCACTGTATAGTGACACCCGGGATACCGACCCCTTGCTGGAGGCGATCCAGGAGGATGACATGATCAACCATATCAAAAGCAGCACTGAGGTCAAGCAAAAGTAAAATAGCACAGTTTCCAGAATCACAAAACAGCAACAAATAATTCAGCACCTTAAGAAGTACTGTTTCTGTGCTATGGTGTGCTCTGAATCCTGACTGAAAATGATCCAAAACTTCATTCTCATTTAAAAAAGAAGAGAGCTGAGAAAAATGTTTTCTCCAGTATTTTGGACATAAATGATATTTTAGAAAGGGGCCTAACATTGTTACAGTCTGCATTGTTTAGATTGGGTTTTTTAATAAGAGGCTGAACCACAGCATGTTTAAAACTGGATGGAACAGTGCCATTCATAAGAGAGCTATTGATTTAAGACAAAAGGCTGGGACAAACAATATCTAACACCTCTATCAAAAGTCGTGAAGGAAATATAACTGTAAGGGAGACAGTAGGCTTCATGTGTGAGATAATATCCATCAATGTTGAGAGGGACACAGGCTCAAAGCAATTCAAAGAAGCAGGGCATGGAACTAAATCAGAAGGGTCATAATCAGTAGGTGAGATTTGAGATCTAATAATGTCAATCTTGTTGATAAAGCAACTCAAAAACTGTTCTGTAAGTTCAAGAGTAACTCCCTGTAATCAGGGAGTACAGCAACATGGTTTAGTGCAGTGTTTATTGCACTGAATAAGATTTTGGGTCAGTGTGCATTTTTTGTTATAACATCAAAAAAAGTTTTGCTCTAGATGCTTTGACTAAAATTTGGTAGGAAGGTAGGCAATTTCTCAATATTTCATAGGACACTTGCAACTTGTCTTTTTTATTTCCTCTCTGCTTTCCTACCGTCTTGTCTAAGGGCATGAGTCTCACTGTTAAGCCAGGGTGGAGCTTTGACATTGGGTAGCTTAAGTTTAAGTTGGGCAACAGTATCAAGAATATCTGCAACAGTGATCTTAAACAGAGTAACTAGTTGGCCTCCAAATTCCCCAGATCTTAATCCAATCGAGCACCTGTGGGATGTGCTGTACAATCAAGTCAGATCCATGGAGGCCCCACCTCGCAACTTACAGGACTTAAAGGATCTGCTGCTAACGTCTTGGTGCCAGATACTGTAGTTAAGGGAATTTGAGAGAATACCATTAATATGCACAATAAATTAATACATTAATAATTGATGTATTTCCCTTTCCCTTAATAATCGTTCTGAGTTAAACAGATAACTAATGGCTTAATAGAAAGCGTGGAGAATGATCTTATTGATCTTAGTTGCCTCGTAGATATTTAATATCTATAAATCTGACTCCATGTGTTTTATTTGTTAGCTAAGCAAGGTCAAAACAGGCCTAGCCCGCGTGAACTCTGGATCCGCCAAGGTAGCTAACCTGAGACACTCCGAGTCACGCTCAG